>JABJVR010010834.1:28354-45211 GCA_025773905.1 Chitala chitala | reverse complement strand
TATATATCTCCGTTGTGAGAACTTTTTTTTCCGTGTGTTTTTAAAACTTTAATATATATATATATATATATATATATATATATATAGAAAAAGTTAAAGAAATTGAGAGCAGGTTGCCGCTCATGGTATGTCTATCTTTTAACGGTCATAAACTCTGTGTAACTAGGAGTCGTGAGTCATGAGGAGTCATTGTGTAGTCAGTTCATGTTACTAAAATAATCTGGAGAGGATGGAAGAATTCATAAACAGAAGACCTAAAGCAGCAGCCTCTGCCACCGTAGGGTGGTTTGCCGCTGCGTGCTCATTGGCTGAAATGAATGCTGAATATAGTTAAGACACCGCCTCAATGCACACCTGAAATGGAGACTGCAAACAAACTCACTGGCTGAATTAGCATCTGCAGCGGTCTCTTACCGGCTGAACAAACACCTGAAGTGGAAGCTAATCTTCTGGATGAGCACATTAACTGGGGACTCACTACAGGGGCTCATGGCAAAATGAGCCTCTGCTGGGTCACAAACTGCAAAGCTGTGAGTCACTGCATAAACAGCAATGTGCACTGAGCCTCACAGGAAGAATGAAAATAAATAAAAACAAAAACCTGAAACAAAATGTTCTGGTGTCTCCCTGCCGTTACTTTCTTTGTTTGAAAGGTGTGCTGTCCACAGTTACACAGTCCAAAGTGGGCCCTGACAGGGATCCTGCAGACAGTGTGCTTTCAGCTGTGTTCAGCTGAAAATCTACAGACTCAGTACACGTACCAAACTTCCTAAAAGAAAGTTTCATGAGTAGACCTTCTGCATATTTTTTTGATTGTAAAATGTTTAATTTTTTCAAATCATATTTATAATGTGAAATACTTTGATCAGATTAAGGATCAAGATTAAAAAAAAAAAAATTGTGTACTCACTAACACACAAGTATTCACACGAAGTGACTGAAAAGATTTTTGTAGAGTTTTGCAGCCTAATTAAGGAATTGGATTCAAATTTGGACTGAACCTTTTTTAGGTTTTAAGTCTCAGGATGGGACACTGCTCTTTAGCTCCATAGAGAGGTTCTTAAAATGAATTGCTGCAGAATTATGTCACACTAGCAGGAACTTCTCACTTGGCAGTACACACTTGAGGACCTGATTGACACAAATGGTTTGCTGTGGGGCTGAAAACATGTAATTTGGGTTCAGAAAATTGCAATAGATGGAGGAGAATAAACACAGGCTAAAATGTTGGTAATCTGCACCCTGGTAATGGAAAAATTCTTCTGTATTGACTGTAAAAATTGAAAGACGCCAATCCTATGAAACCTATATTGATCAAGTCCTATAATTAACCTCTTATGAAGGCAGTGCATAGTCTTGGTTGAAAGAAAAAGAAAAAATTTAGAATAGTGTCAACCTCTAATGGGCCTTGCATGCTTTCTCTACTTCCTTTTCAAGAACGGAAATCAATACAAGAAATCAGATCCCCATTACTGTCTGCAAATGTCACAGTTTAAACAGTGTCAACATATAAGGGCCAACAATTATATACCAATTGCTCAGCTAAACTCACTTTGTAAAAAGGGGCCCAGTGTCTAGCCCTATTAAAATGGCAGGAGATTTTTTAACTCTCAAGGAAAATGCACCTTTGCAAATAAATCAGACTTTTCTCAAACTAGTAATAGTTCATTCATTCCCACAGCATATCCTCTGTGGGGTCACAGGAGGCCTGGAGCCTATCCTATGCAGCCTACAGAGGGTAAAGATGGGTACACTATGGACAGGGATGGACAGGATGAAAACCCATAACACTGAAATTAAAGTGAATGCTAAATAACCATTCCTTCTGTCAGTAAATAATTTACACTTCCCATAAGATTAAAAAGTTCAGCTCACCAAGAGACCAAAGAAATAATGGAACGTACAACAAGGAATGGCAGTTTGAGATTCAAATATGACTGGTACATCTCGTGACAAACTAGGGAACTGAGACACCAAGAGCTGAGAGGTAAAGGTCCTGTTGTCCTCTACTCCAAAATTACATTTTTTAATCAGCACGCGCTGTGTGCCATCCATCGTCCAGGTTCAAAAAGGGCTCCTGATTGTGCTTCCGTGCACTGTTTCCATGGCGACACTGATCGACAGAGGAGCCTGGACCTCGCTGCCACCAAGATCAAAGAGACGAGCAGTGAAAGCGTTGTGTCTTCCACTCCCAGCTCCCTCCTCTGCCAGATCTCTCGGCAGCCTCTCACGCCCCAGGTTCTCACATCTGAACACCCTGACAGGCACTCAGAGCTACGAGTGGGCCATGTCTGTCGACCATTTCAGACAATTTTGTGTTTCATCAAGGCGGACTCCGGCAAAACGCTTTACTGTCTCGTGACTCACTTCACGACAAACATCAACAACAACCACCTAGATTTTGTCTCAACAGAATATGACATGCAAGGTTACCAAAACAAAAATGCATGCTTCATCCACAGGACTACTTTGCTGTCTGAACGTATACCTACATTTAGTACTACATCAAAATATTTTATCTGCTGTGATTGCAGAACGTTTGTTTCAAAGTGCAACACTCAGCATTTTGTTAATGTTAACCTGGACACTTGCAGAACACCATTGACCATAGTAACAATTAACACCAAGCCTGGGTAAACAATAAACCTTTGAAGGATATACATAACTCAAATTCTATGTTTACACTTCAGTAATAATTTTCTTAGTTGCTACACAACATGAACTCCATCAGCCATTAACAGTACAGAAAAACACCCCCTGTAATGAACAACAGAAATCACCAGATCTTACCAAACCCCATCATGGCCACCCCCAGACTGACTGCCCTAACACAGCAGCACCGTACTAATTCCCAGCTTTTGTAACTGTGAGGACCAGACCTGCAGCAGTGGGTCTGGAAACACCACAGCGCTGCCTGAATGAGATGCTATCCATGTCCAACAAGACCAGCTCTCAGCCAGTCTTTCAAAGCACCAGAAAGCCCAGTGTTTTACTAACCACACCCTACTACCTTACAGTTATGGTGCCACTTCATCACATGAGATTAAAACAGCTCTATCTACAATTTACCACAGTAAAGTCCAATGTGGTACTTTAATCAAATCTAAGTGAATGTATCCAAGAAAAAAAAAAAAAACAATCCTGCTATGAAAATGCTTAACAACTGACAGCTAGACAGGGAAACTATACAAAAAGCAACAACTAAAACACTGCACAACCAGGTTGGTGACTTAATGGGTTGAACATCAGGTTGGGATGTGAAAGTCTCCTGGTTTGAATCCCAGCACAGCCAGGTGTGTCCTTGAGCAAGATACTCAGTGCTAGCTCTCTGGGTGCCATGTGTAGCTGCCCACTGCTCCCTCCTGGGAATTACTTAAATGCATAAAATTAATTTTCCTCTGGGTATAATAAAGTACTATTATATATATAGAAAGAAAACTATATGTCAAATCTAAACCATCTGAGTGACATCTTTTCTCTCATAAGGAAGCATTTCTGGGAGTTTTTAAAGCTCCTTAAAACACAAACAGAGCCTTGTCACCAAAATGCCCTCTTTTCATGCAACATTTAGCTCCACAAATAAACAGGGACAGAATGGGGCCATGCAAGGCAGAGGCTGGAGCAAAATGTTCACCTGCTAGGGAGACTTAGGAGGCTTCCCAGTACCGGAGAGTGGGCCAAGGATGAGGAGGAAGGTGAACAAAGCTAGTCATTTTGATGAACGAGCCATACCTACTGAAAAGGTGGTGCTGAGGTCAAGGCCAGTAAGCACAGATGGACTCTAATCTCCCGTACAGATCAGGAACATTATCATTCAGTATAAATGTCAGTGTTAACTTAATTCTGAACCTGAAATTTAAAAAGTTATATACATTTTTCTTTTCCATTTTCATTATTAACCTCAACTTTAAAGAAAGACATAATTATGTACAGTGACTCAACATACCTCCGATTAAATAAAAAAAACTCAAATGTATCTGCAAAGCCTTTGAACAGAAATTTATCCATTGTACCTGAAACCACTCAGAAATCACTCAAAAGAACAACGATAAGCATGTTTTTTTTCAGGGCCATATTACTCCCATAAAATGAGTAAACTGTTCCATAAAAGTGTAATGCAACTGTTATCCATACATTGAAAGAATTTACAGGGTTTTTCTACCCAAAAATCGCAAATTATTACCGAAAACAAAGCATTGTCAAAAGCACGACATAATATTTTTACCGGAAATAATTTATGTGAAAATGTGGTTTGCTATCAGAAGGCTGGCAGTATGGTAAGCATGCTGAAGACAGCCCTTTCAATCTCACTGGGTACCAAAAGAATATGCAATCGTTATTGTGTACTGCCACAGCATTAACACACACCCGTTAAGTAGGGTACTGCAAATGTTTTTAAATGTAATGTTCTGCATCTGAATTGCAGTTGAATTGTAGTTGTCAATAACAGTATAATGTGAAAAAAACGATTGCAAATGGAAAAACCATATTTACATCTTTTATTTCTGCCTGCTTCCTTTTTTATAATAAAATGGGTCACTTCAGAAATACATGGCTAAGTGAAAATATGAGAGGATATTTGAGGTTTCACATTAGTTTTGGTATAAAGAGGATGCAGATCTTTTTAAGGTATCAGTGTTTTTTTCTTTATTCACATAATTATGTGCATAAGCATTTAATTCTTCCTGAAATTGTTTTTCATTCAGTTTCTGAAAAAAATTAAGCCATGACAGTTTCTAAATGGCTTAAGTCACACAGCTTGTTTTAGAAGTCTACATCAAAGACTTTAAAATGAACAAGGACTGTGACCAAACATTTGTAGATTCAATTCCCAATACAAGCACGTATCTAGCATTAAAGTTAAGTTTTACTGGTGTGTTTTTAACCTAAAATTATTTTAAAATAAGACTTAAGAAACAATCTTACAACAAAGCCATTATTTCTATTTCCTGCTCTGTGTATGGAGGAGAGGGAGACAACGTAAAGAGCTCAGAAGATCCCAGCCAATCACTGGTCTCTGTAGCCATCACATATTTACAGCAGCCCCTTGCATTTGAACCAAGGCAGGTACCTGTATGATACTAACACAGTCAAGCATTTAGACAGCAACTGCTGTAGGTGAACAGTGTGAAAATAGCTTGCAAACTCCCACGCCCTCATTAGGTACACTGGCTCCGGCCTGGCCTCCAAGGCCGCCGCACTACAGTGTTTTACTTCCTGGCCTGGAGTGTCTTAAAGGGCTCTGATTGTACACATTCGCCAATTTGGATAGCTGAGCGTGTAGCCAGGCCCTTCAGGTAAAGCACTATGTTTGATAGCACACTAAGTGTCCCCCTCCTGAGAGCACAGCCTGTTTCTCCAACTACTGGAGAGCCATATGCCTTGCTGCATTTCTTCAGAACCCATTTGGGCCTCTTTATATAACAAATTATACCGAGACCAAAGTTAGGCACAGAAAGAACAAACCGACTTGACATTTACAATTAACAACATACTGTACAGGTGTTATATCATTAAATTAACAGGAGCATCCTTCTCTACAGCATTACATCTCGTGTATCATGGTTGCATCTTTCATTGGGCGTCCGACACCTGTGTGTACAGGTTTACCCTGACCTGAATTGTGCTAATCCCACTATTTAGCATCACCCCACAGATGCCCTGTCTATTCAGTATGCCACCCTGCCCCCTGAGTACCATTGGACATCCCTGACAAACTTGTGCTTTCAGATATGGCATGTGGATGGCTGGCCATGAGGCATTCTGCAACAGTGCACAATACATTACTAGCTGGAGCACTTTGTGGACAGCTGGTGCAACAGTTGGTCTCTGTTTCCCTATTGCCAGTGCTCATGCCCTGTTGCACACTGTGTTAACAGAAGGTCGCAGTCAGATGCCAATTAAATCCTTACAAAGTACAACAAGGCTATAATTTTCTGAGTCATGCGATCCCCTGACCTTACACTTGGGCCACGGGTGACAGACAGTGGTGGGCTCCAAAGCATCCTCCCAGGCAGATTAAAGCTGCCAGCTGCCCTTTATTGCTTACCCAGCATTCAATAACCTGGTTGTCTTTATTAGAGGATCCGGCTGTTGATTAAACAGGCTCGATGCAGTCAACAATCTGCACTGGCTTTTAGCACGACTGGAAATCCTTCAGGCACACCAGAGATCAATAGGAATAAATTCATTATCATAAATTATTGATTAAGGCCCATAGTGGTATCCAGACACCGTGCAGCAGACATTAGATGTTGCAGTATAACTGCAGATAGGAGGTCCCTTGGGCTGCAGTTTTAAATGCAGTATCCAGACGTACGTCACAGCACTTAGTGAACACTGGGACTTATATAAAAAGAGCTCGATGTTCGGCACTTGCTGATGTAGACTTATTTAAGAATTTAGCATTTAGCATATATATGTATCTTATAGTAAACTATCAGCTATAACGTGCATATAAAATATTTGATAAAAACCCCTTTTTCTACTAACAAAATGCTGCTGTTTTGACCAGTGATTAGGTCCATAGAAAGAGGGGAATACAGAAACCACTGAAGGCAAAACGATAAAGATTGTGTACATGACAAAAGCCAATCTGAAATAATGACAAAAAGAAGTGCTAATCATTTACCCCAAACATCAATGGTAAGTGTAAGTACCCCCACACTGTAAAAACAGTAGAGTAAAATCCTTGCTGAAAATCCTCAAGTGAGTGTGCTGAACGTCCACTGTGATGTACAGCCTGAAGAACCAAACTGTTTTGTCTGTGCACAAAATCTGTATTCAGGCATTCAGTGAAGAGGCTTCCCATGCAACACACCCACGCATAGCGAGGCCGTGGTCAGCTCCTGCTCAGGGACAACAAGCTCTCCGAGGCTCTAGTGAGCCAATATCTTCCACTGGAGATCACCCTCTTACGCACCACAGCCAACTTTCTCAGCTCATGTTCGATCCTCTGCTGAAGTTGACATCCGTCAGGAAAGCACACACTTTCCAGCTCGGGGGGTTGTTGGGGGGGGGGAGTGGTGTTTGCTGAAATTCTGGGCAGCTGGACTCAAGTTTCCTGAGACTGCTGTATAAAAGAAGCAGCCTTTTTTCCCCCGGTGCAGGAGATTTTAAAGGCCGACTTCATGTGTTGCGTGTTTGAGCAACTGGGATCTTTCCTTGAGATCAAGGAAAAACATTGCTGTTTGTAGCTACCAGATGAACATCTTTCTCCCCTCTGCACTCAGAGCCAAGATGAGCCTCAGTGGATGTCTGTCTCTGTGTGTGTGTGTGCGTATGAGTGTGTGTGGAGTTGCTCTTTGTCCATATTAGAAACTTGCCAGCTACACACTGTTTTCCAAAATAAAACTAATAACAATAAACCTACAAAATGTCCTACCTATGGAGTCAGTATGATCACTCTCACATTATTATTATTATTATTATTATTATTATTATTTTATTTTTTAATATCTATTACATTTGTCCTATAAATGCTTTCAGGCATAATAAAGCTGAAACATTTAGCTAATGTGACACACCATAACGCTCCTCAGCAAATAGAAACAGCTTTTATGCAATGTATTCACTTTGCTGAGAAAATGCCCTTGCCCAAAGATACTAAGAGCACTTAAACTTTTTCCTCTTTCTTATTCATCAATGTATAGATACCACAAATGGTCTGCGTTAGAATATGTTTAAAATTTGACATCTTAAGCACACACCTGCCATTCTTACACACTACTACATGTCTGGTTGATTACATCCTTTTCTTACATATACATGGTCCAAGTGCCATAAAAAGAATTTTAACCACAATGGAAACATTTTTCAGCAGTTGTTCCTCTTCTCCATCTATCTTCAGCAATTATATCTGTATGAAGAACTGCATTCTAGTCATAAGAACACTGACTTGTCAAGCGCCATTGTTTGCCTCCATTAATTAATTTAACTTTCACGTAAGATGATCTCAGCATTTCATAATTACTCCTGCTGAGGGTTACAACAAAGAGCTTAATGGTTTATCAACATAGCTCCCTGTCATAACAACATGCCTGCACAAACATTAAAGGTTACAATTATAAACTTTATTTACCAAAAAGGGCACATGTCAGCTTTCCTACAATGAAAAAACATCAGCTACTTAACATGAAATCAGTACTTCGTCCTGGAAACTTTTTCAGAACAAAAATTTTCATTGGCATTTAATAATATCTCAATATTGTAACAGTATTGTGCTAATATTATTTGGAAAGCATGGAGGCAGAGACAGTCTAAACACAGAAAGCTTTATTATCAGGGATGACATGAGGAGAGGGTAAAACACAGGGAAGTGAAGGTAGGCAAATACACAGGCAAGCAATAACAACAAAATATGGACACAACTAGGAAATGAACATAGAACACAGGCATGGAGACCTATACATCTACAATTAATGGCAAGGGAGATAAGGAATGAAAGACTATATCTAGAACCCCAAGGAAGCCAACACCTGGTGTACTCACTCGGACAAGAACGAGGAGAACCTTGAAACGCACAAGTACTAGAATGGAGAGGGAAGTTAGAAATAACATATTCCAGAGAGGGCAGGACCATGCTTGTGATAAATACGCTCTGAAAAAAGATGAGGATAGAATGTCTGGTGAGGCTACTCACTGAAAGAGACCTTTAACAATTTTGTAAAGTTGAAAGAAATAGGCGTGCATTAATATAGAATCATAATTAGGTAGCCAGGCACTACATGTATGGTTCTATGAAAATAATACATCTCTGGACCAATAAGAATCTAGTATTTACCAAAGCCGTGGTATAAAATTCATGAAATGATTCCAAGATTTAAAAGCCGTTGTTAATATCATCATTCATTTAATGTCCAGAACTGTTCACCCATTCTACAGAGAAGAAAATTCAAAATGCCACTCATCCCGGACCATCAGTGTGTCACTGACCACAAAAGCACATGTATGAACCTGCACACACAAGGACTATTAAGAGACACCACTTAACCTGAACAAACTGTCTTTGGACTGTAGGTGGACTTCCAAATGACAGCCACAGAGGCACAAGGAAAAAAATTCAACAGACAGCAGCCAGAGAAGAACATAACTCACATCCTTGGAGGTGTGAAGCTATTATACAAGTCAAGTCACGACATCGCTGTCTTGTTATTTATGAACTAATTTATCATTTAATGTAACCGGTTTATATCTCTATATAGTGTACGTCTGCCAGGGTTGCCTTGAGGTTTTTTATTCACTCTCTGTTGACTCATTTGAGTCACTAAACCAATAAATATTACATATGTTCACAAATTATGCTGTTAACAGATTCTAACACGTTGTGCCCACTCAAAATTAAAGTGTGTTAAGAAGGGTGTCTTGTTATTATTGCAAAGCTGGAAACAGCAATCAGCTTTGACTGCGGATTGAAAAGAAAACCGTGCAGCAAAAATGTGAAACACGTTTATGTTTTACTTTGGAGATGTCTGACTGCTTCTCTGTGCAATTTCTGAGGTGAAACGATTTAGTTTTTACAGAACCTATTTGCATGCAATTATCTGCTTATAGAAAAAAATAGTGGTGACATCAAATAGAATTAAAATGGAAAATCATCTTTCAAACAGCAAAAGGCTTACATACACTCAACTTCTGAACACCTGTAAACAGTAAACAGTAAACATGCCAAGAATGATGACTTTCAGAGCAAGTTTACAGTCTTTGTCTGAAGTGGCAGAGATTGTGTGTCAAGTAGTTATTGCTTTCCCTGTTTTACAAAGGTGGTTTTCGCCATTTTTTGTCACGATTTTTGAATTTTAGGTCTCAAGTGTCACAAAGAAAAGACATATTTTTTTATTGTGACCCATGTGGCTACAAGTAGTTCTTCAAGTTGAATATTTTCATATTCATGAAGTCGTGCACTTGCATTTTCAGAGGACAGCTGCCACAGTAACATTGGCATTAAAGAATTATAGAAATGTAATGTGGGATGACACTGTCACTCCACAGTTCATAGCAATGTTTAAAACAGCTGTTTGCAGCACATTTTATAAGCACAGAATAAAACTGGATATACAAATGAATGATTGAATAAATAAATGAATGAACGAATGAATGAATGAACCAACCAATCAAATAATTCATAAAAATTTCTGGCCAAAAGACAGACCACCAAGCTGGGGTCTCCACACACAGCACCTAAAAAACATTAATCTGAAAATTTAAAAAGTGATAATAAAACAGCATTACACAATTAACATAAGAATATGATATGGGTCTGCTCATGCTTTCCCTTTATAAAGTATGCCTGAAGAGCGAGCCTCTGTCTGTGGAGGAATGGTCACATTTTATCTTTTTATCGGACATTTTATCTTTCACATTATCACACATTCTGTTGACAATGATTTTTTTGCTCTGACATCTGTATGCAAGACTCTTACACCTGGACGCAACAGGGCTTGTGCTCTAAGATCCAGTTCTGCCAAGTTTAAGGCTTCTGTTTTCTGGATCTGGCCAAACTGAAACACATCACACATAAGATGAGAGATCTGTAGATCCCCTGTGTTTCTGTCTCAATGGTGATGAAAGAAAAAAAAAATAACAGGTCTTTCAGGTTTGTACTCAGATATGTTTTAGAAGCTCTCCAGGACATATGTGGATGTGTTGCAATCATTTAAGGGATTGAGGGGAGTTGGGTGGATTACAGAGACGGGAGGGAAAATAAAAGTTTTTTTTTTTTTTTCCCAAAAAGTCATACTTCTGATAGTTTTATGTGATGCAAAGCTACAGGTTAAATCTGACCGGTTTTCTTTTATAAACCCTATAACTTAACTGTATAGTTCCAGTGTCAGTAGTAGCAGCCTCTAGTGTCAGAGTCTAGATTTGTTCCTGTACAGTGCAGCATTTGAGAATTTCCATTATTATGTATTTTATCTGCTAGCAAAAACCTTTACTAAGATAGAACAAGTCAATCATTATATAGGTGCTTACATAGTCACCTCAAATTTTAGTTAATGACGCCTCATTAAAGTTCCTAGTACACAGTTTCACAATTCAGCTTGTTAATATGGATCACTGAACCAGACTGCTATAATTTCTACTTACAAACTAAAAGTATAATGGGCAGGATTTCTCCTGGGATTTGAGCTTGAGGGCTTCCACTGTTAAACCACTGCAGTATGCAGCTTATAACCTGCTGCTCATTTGGTGCTAACTGATCATTTGTGAATAACACGGCTCTGTGGCAAAAACACATGTTCCAGTTGGTAAGCTTTTGTCATTAAAAAAGAGACATCTGTGCTACAACTCTGTTAAGTACAGGGGTTATGTGACCTGGAAATTGTACACGTACACACGCACACACACACACACACACACACACGCACACGCACACACACATGCACACACACACGCACACACACCACTTACGGTAATTTTCTACTGATGCTCACTTCTGGTGCAGTGGTGACTCTAAATCAGTGCTCAAACTAAGTGTGATGATTTAATGTTTATGCCGTTTATAATTATGGCCCTGTAATATCACCTTGAATGAACCCCAGCTAATACCTATTTATTTTTTGGTATTTTTTGGACTGGCTTTGAGATTGGCTCAGTTCTACCAAATGAGTCATGAGAAAAAGCATTTTAAATGATACTGCCCACAACTCCTTGCAGGTAACAGCTCTAAACAGGCCTAGCTGTCCCTGACTCCACAGAGGTTTGTGGAAAAAAAAAACACACAAACTGCAGCCCAGACAGAGGCAAACTGCTCACTGAGAACTGTAAGAGGCTGCCAAATACAGGCCATAATCTACCCCCCAGGAAACAACACATTAAAATGCTAATTTTATTACATATAAATGAAATAAGAGCTGATTGGTGCAGATTACTACACATTCAATGGATTTCCACTTTAGGATATTGCTTAGCTGGGAATTCATAAGTAAAAAAGCCAGAAAGCCATATAAAAACCAGAGACTTTTTTAACCCAGCACAGGGCAGAGCACTGGGTCCAGTCCTGAGACTGTGAATAGCTTCTGAGCATCATGTGGACCATGTGGTCAGTAAAAGGAACAAAAGCACCAATCAGGTGCTTCCTGTCTCTCTAACCCCAACCCCAACCCCTCCCCCAGTGTACAGTAACATGGATGAAAATAATGATATATATCATAAAGTTTTTTACATTTACCAAAACTGTAAGACAAGCACAAGGGATGGATAACAATATGTTTGAGACATGCAAAAATAAAAGAATGAAGGCTTCAGAAAAATGGCTTTCACATGTGTGGCAGTGTAGTTAACTACCTACAGTACCTTCTCCATGCTGAATGAGATTATGAAGAGCACGTGTATTTAAAAAGAATTGTCTCTGCTCAAAACCTACTTAAATAAACCTAATAACTATAACACAAAATAACAGTTTCATCCTCAAAGTAAGCTTCATTTAAATATTTATCGGACTTTGAGAACTGTTGCTACCCTAAAATTTTAATTGCAATTCCAGTGAATATGTTAAATACATTTTATGAAGTGTTAGTTGCATGTTTCGATATATACATTATTATTATTAAATATATGACTTCAAGCTGGTGTGCTGAAACCTTTGATTGGTACAAGAGCTTCACCCTGCCTGTAAGAAAAGCATTTTTAATAAAAATTCAACTCCACTTTGTAACTGCTGAGATATTTGGACATCTTCCAGTCATGATAAAGCCCAAACAGAAGAAATTATACTAAACATTTAGAGACCCAAGACGAAATAATTCTAACGCCACAAAATGTTCATCATCAGTTCATCATTAGCATTTCTGTATTTTTTTAATGCAAATTTTTCTCCAAGGACGGAAGCAAAACTTTATGAAATTGCACCTGCTTCCCAATCACTAGCACCATGTAAAATAACATGTTTGCATTTCTTGTTTTTCACATTATGCATCCCCAGCATGGAAGTTATTTCCTGTAAGATTGAACACAAATGTTGGATTTGAACATAGAAATCAGTGTTGTTTTCCTCTTATTTGATTGTTTTATTTTAAGAACTGTAGTATCAGTAAAATATTTAAAAAACAAAATATACTGTGCAAATTTTATTACAATATAGTAGTGCTGTGCAAAAACCATGGGGCACATAATGTACTTTTCACATTCTATAATACATTTCAATTTATCTTACGTGGCTTCAGAAAACATCAGTGTCTGCTATCACATACTGACATCCTGGGGATTGAAACCAACAGGCAATTAGTCAATTAATTATCCACTCAGCTGCATCTGTATACCCAGAGGATGGAAACATGTTGTCTTGCGCTCGTGTGAAGACCCGTTGTGTTCTCCTGTCTCCTGTCTATCAAAGCATTTAGGCTGGTTTGATGGTTTAATTGCTGAAGGCTCCTAGTCTATTCCTTCATGAAACTGGTCTTTGTCTGTCTATTTAGTTGTAAGTAAATTTGTGTCCCATATCCTACATGTCAGCTCTTCTGACTGTGGAATCTAAACTTCACTGTAGGGACAAAAAGCAGGAAAAGGAATGTAACATTTTTAATAAAAGATAGAGCACAGCTGTATAAATAATCTTCCTGGATCAATAGGATGTGCAATAATTTACCGCCAAACTATACAATTATAATTAATTAAATACATAATAATTGCAGATTAACAAACAGAAGCAAGAACAACCTATATATGTGTAGATGCACACAGTGTTTGAGCAGGGGTAAGTATAACATATTGAAACAGGCAAGACAGAATTTTTTGAGACACATAAAATCAAAAGGAGCATTTAGTGTGGACAAAATATGAATTCCCTTCAAGGCTGAAACATTTTTAAGCAGCAGCAGCAGCAATAAAAAAAAGGTTCATACACATTTCTTAGGTCTATCACTATAGATTAAGAACGTGTGCATGCACTTCCAGAAAGTGATTTTTCTGACACACATTTCTCCAAATAATCTCTCTTGCCTCTCAGCAAGAGATGAAAATCAGGTCTGCTGATGCATTTTCACCCTCTCCGTATTTTGTAATGTATCTGGGTATTTGACAGGGGATGAAACACTGCATCCTACACTACTAATCTCAACCCAGGTCACTGCCACCCGTATTTCGATCAAAACAGGAAGCAAGAGGGTGGGGGCAGCGGGCAGGATATCTAATCATGTCGTCCCGGGCCTCAAAGTGATTAAGATTAAACTGCTTAATTAGTGCTTGCCGGCAGATGTGTATATGTTGTGCGTGACTTCCAGCTCAAGTAACTGGTTTTCTTCAATCAAACGTGGTTGTTAAAATCGGTGTCAAGGAAGGAGAGTACAAGAGGTAATCGAACATGGCTGTCATGCGCACCCTAACGGGAAAGCTTTGCAGCTAGTCAAGTCACACCTCAATATCAGCTGCTGGAACATCAACAAACCAGTTTAATTTCATTCAATACAATTTTTCTATAACCATTCATCCAAGTTTCCAAAGGATTAAAAAAAAAAGTTTTATGTTCTTTTCATCATAAATATCATATACATTGTTATGATTTTTCTGCTATTGTGTATATAAGGTAGTACATACATATGTACATGCATTATCCAACCGCTTATCTTCTGTAGCATTGTGGGTGGCCTGGAGCCTATCCCAGACAGTGTAGGGTGTAAGGCAGGAAACCCTGAACAGGGCACTAACCAATCTCAGGGTACACACACACACACACAGAGCACCAATTGCCAGATTCATCTCCTCAACTTTGGAGGTGTAAGGAAACACTGCTATCAATAAATATTTGTCAGATATTGGTAATCAGAGTAATGGTAGGTGTTAAGCCAAGAATTACCTCATTAAGTGAAGAGAAGCAAAGGGGTCAGGCTCGGACATTAGAGAGAGGATGGTGTTAATGGAGGATTTCCAGAAAGCACTGCATCTGTGATGTCTGCACATTGCTGTAGGCAAATGTACTGTATGTATATGAATCCTACATTAAAGGCCTTGCTCTCAGAAGATATTTTTGTATTTTGAATACTGTGGGGACAGACAGTAGCCCACATAGTGTAGTAATGTCAGTTCTGCACTTTTACAATGATTTCAGACCAAAGGGTATGCTCATAAGAATATTACCAACATTGCTTCAGTAATGGGTATCACAGGATCAAAACCACCTGAAAGATCTCAACTCCATAACTGGATAAACTCGATCTTCTTTCTAAATGCCATGAAAATTGTTATATCCTTGGACGTGTTTGGAGAGTTTTCTGTTTGTACTTCCATTTTCGCAAACTTTGCAAGACCATTCCAGAGGAGGAGACAGCCCACTGGATGCCAAAACTGTTGATTAGATCATTTGGAAGATCCGATGCAAATATTAGAAGACCACAGGAAGTCACTGGTTTGAAGCGAAAGAAGAAAATAAAAGCTGCGTCCTGGACAATGCGAGGTGGGTGTAGTTGTGGAGAAGGAAATCAGGAGAGATTGGAGTTGTAGAGCTTGAGTTGTTGGGTGGTGTTGTTGAGTTTGGTACCATTGAGTTATTGATAAAGTTTGGTTTGTGTTTAGTTTTTTTAAGTTTGTGTAGAATATTGTATAATTCCGTATGCACTGACTTCTGTTATTTTGGACAAAGTCCAAAAGTATTGTCGGGTTGTGAATTCACTGTTTCGTATATTTCCTTTGTGGACTGCTTGGTGGTTATTGTATCATGATGTTGGCTTGTCTGACTGCTGTTCAGGAAGTTGGGACATGCTTTAGGGTTCCACACATTCACACTCCACATAAATGAATTTTGTCTAGCACACTAACAGTTTGAATAAATGCCATTTTATGTATGTTTTTGTTCTAACCATCTGTTAAGAATAGGGTTTTTATTAGCAGATATATAAGACAGGTTTAGTTTGATATTTTATTTCTAGTTTGTTTTGTTCTGTTTTTCCCTTTGGCATTGCTCCTGTCCCTTTTCCCTTACCCCAGCTATCTGTGTGTATACCTAAGATTACTTTATCAGTATGAAGCACAACATATTATATATATCCACGCAATAAAGTTTCCGAGATAACAGCTAGCTCTCCAGGATGAACTCTGCCCTTTTAATTTAAAAAGGTATAATTCATTACATTTTTATAGCTATCCTTGAGCTGAAGCCAACATTATAAAAGCAACAAATAGAATCATATTAAACAAAACACAAACACAAATTTGTACACTGATCCACACAAAGTTACAAAACCAAGCACACACACACACACACACACACACACACACACACACACTCAGGTAACAAAAAACTTGCACATACGTAATAATAATAATAACAACAACAACAACAACAACACAATACAGAAATGTACATTTTGAACCTAACTCTAAGGTAAAACAACCTCTTGTTGAACATTTAGTTTGTACAAGATAACAAGCATTGTAAAGAATATTAAATAAATATGTGTAGTGTAGTCAGTACTCATTCGCTATGTTGCGGCAGGATGCATGGACTCACTGCAATGAAGTGAAGCATTTGAAATGAAATGGGACCATTCACATAGACCTTTTACAGGAAACCGCAATAGAACAAAAAAGTTGCACTGAATCCAACAAAATGCCAACAAAACTCAACACGTTTAAGCAAAGCAATAAAAATCTGAAAAGTGAAATTTGGGTCAAAACCAAAAGTGAATTTATCATCAAAATGTGTGTAGCTACCGTAGTTACGACTTTTATGTGAGACTGTCGTAGTTGAAACCAACCTGCAGAATGGGACTTCCACATGCACTTGAGGTATTGGAGATTCCGGGGGGGGGGGGGGGGGGGGCGGGGCGGGTAGCCGGAACCAAGCATGTCACATGGAATCCCCGGGGATGGGGGGTGGGGGTGGACATACGAAAGGTGTCCGGGGTAAGTTGTGCTGGGTTCCCG
>JABJVR010010834.1:0-28344 GCA_025773905.1 Chitala chitala | reverse complement strand
CCCCCCCCCCCCCCCCCCCCCCCCCCCCCCCGCCCCCCCCGCGGCCCCGCCGCGCGCCCGCGCCCCCCCCCCCCCCCCCCGGCCGGGCGGGGGAGCCGGATCAAAGCATTTCACATTTCATCACCAGGGATTCACTCTGTTGGTGCTCATACGAAATTTTGAAGTGCTAATTTGTGCTTGGTTCCAGTATAAAAACATTATAATAAAACTCTTCTACTCTCTTCTACCCTCCTTCCTACTGCCTTTACCCTCACAGAAGCAAATTGTACAGCATAAATAATACAGTCGGCCTCCACACTCAAAGGAGACAGGGTGTGGGGGGAAATCATGTTAAGATTTATTTGGAGCCTTAATGGTGAGATCAAGAGCTGAAGAAAATGATTAATCAACAGCAGCAATGTAGTCAGGTGTAATCACTTTAAACTGAATTAATCCCTTGCTGACAATTGCGCTGCTCCTCTGGGCCAATTACTGTGGAAATATAATTAAGCTACATACGTCCCATCTCATTGATTAAAGAACCCTTAGTTCTACCACAAGGGGCCAGGTCTCTGGGCAACTGAAGAGCACAAAAAAACTCAAGGAAGAAGCTGAAGTATGAAACCATCAGATAAATACTGTAAAAAACCTCTAATGTTCAGTTTAAAACAATATGTTAAAAAGTGTTATTGTTGTTCTTTCTTAGTGATGAACCTAACTTTCACCCAGATAGCTTAAGTAACTGTCAGTACTGCGTCCATTTTGTATACACCCATGTACTGTACACCATATACCTACATATTCCTTTTCATCTCTGCAATGTATTTCACAAACACCCCTACTGCTTCTTTGGAAACCAGGTTCAGCCCCAATGAAACAAAATATAATAGAATGAGCTTACTTCCCTATGAAAAATACAGTACAATGACTATATAGCCACATTCTGGCCTAATCCTTTGAGTGCCTAAAGGCTACAAAAAAAAGGCTGGGGGACAATGGTACTGGAATCACCTGAGCAAACACTAGTCCACAACAATGGCTACCAGAGAGGTGCAAATGTCAACATTTCAGTCAGCTCTAGCCATGGACAGCCACAGCTTTCAGTTTAGCAAGTGTCTGTTTGGGCAACTGTACTATGTGTGTATTGATAGTTCATGTTTGAGCTCTAGTCTGGTCATATAATCATGCTATCTTTAAACATGCAATTTTAATACACCCAACTTTTCTCTAGAACCCATCATAATGTTATAAATTAGGACTGACTGGTTTTCAGTGAGTTAGAATAAAGCATTTGAAGCACTAGAAGGAGCAGTTGGTACCAAGGCACTAATGCGTCACATCAACAGCTCTGTGTTCACTCCAGGAATTCAGTAATGAGAGTCACAGAATCCATTGCAACGCAGCAATGCTAATTCAGTGAGCAAAGGCCACAGCAGAAAGAACTCGGCCTGCTCCAGTGGGGAAGGCGCTCTTTATTGGTAATGAAAAATAGAGTCGACACACTACTGAGTTGCCATCAGAAATAATTAAACTTTTATCTGAGTTAACGTAAAGTGATCCACATTCCAATCCACAGAGATCTTAATTCAGGGCTCTGTTTTCTCTTTCTTGGTCCTGTATCTGCATAATGGATGGACCTGTTCTCTTTGTTCCAAAAAAAGCGTTTTCTTTTTTTTTTTTAACTAAACCCAACCAGGGACTTTCGACTGGCTCAGTTTCACCTAATTATAACTCCTTCTGAGAAGTTTCACAAGCTGTGGTAGTCAAGGAAACCTACTCTTCAATAAAATGTAATTGAAAAAAAAAAAAAAAACATAGGCTGAAGTACAAAAAAGCCGGTTCTGCTGTTTCTCTAAAGTCCACGAATATCTGGGAATTCTGACAATAGTTTACCCCTACACTTTTATACGAAAGTCTGATGAATTGGGTCCTCAGTACCGTTGCTGTGTTTCCATATCAGTTTGCAGATACATTAAGCCCTGGAAATAAAAACAGCACAAGGCTGCAGTCTCTCGTACATGAGCATGACAGTGTTGCTTCATCCTAAAGAGAAAGCAGTGCTGAAGCCCCATCGATTGTTTAAATCCAGTTCCTAACATGACATCAGCCAAACAGTACCGTAATTAAATCATAATCATGTAGTCCTTAAAACCAGCGACTGCTTTAATTCCAGTGCCTGAGATTTTCCTCCAGGCTGGCCCCGGAGCAAGAGAGAAAGACTTTCTGTAATATCAGCTCTGCACTGTTGACTATTTCGACTGAAGTCGCTCAAGTGTAAAACGAAAGAAAAATGAGGAACACGTTGACACGGCCACGGAGCATAGCAGCGTGGCTAGATGACAAACATGGAACGAACGCAGCACGCGGTCATGGACGTCTGAGCAGTGGCGTGTTGCTGAATGAACTGCACGCACATGGAATGAAGGAGCTGTTGGAGATTCATACAGCGGTGGACAGTCCAGCTTAAGCCACAGGTCCAGGATCAAACCACATTCAGGAGAAAGAGTCACAACAGATCAGTTTCAGTCAAATGCTCAGAATGAAAGCCACTCTTGTGACTTCATCATTGAGAAACAGCTGATATCGACTTCCACTGACTACATTCCTGGTTTTATACTCCAGTTACACAGCTAATGACACTAATAATTAATCAATTAATTCAGAAGTTTCTGTAAGAACCCAAACATTCCTCAGTTGCTCCTTTTGCATATTTTGTGAAAAAATACAGAAATTACTTTGTTGTACAGGCTCAAGCAATGAACTTTACAAGAGTGAATTATAACAAGGTCCCCCAAAATAGAAATATTCTTCTCTCAAGGCACTGCCCTTAACAATCTGGCACACGCACACACACCCCAGACATAAACATTTAATATTTTTACTTTCTATAAATGGATCATCTGGTGGGTGTAAACTATCTTTGACACAAATCTATATATGCTGGATGCCTATCATAATGTATTCTTCCACAATAAGAACCAATATAACCTGTTTCCTACACACACACACACGCGCACACACACACACACACACACACACACACACAACATTGTTTTTTATTCCATAAACACAGATCTTAGGCTGTGGCTCTGTACCTAGGCCTTGTGCCAACACTCCCCCTTGCCACATCACAACACAGCCAGCTTTGGCAACTCCCATCCTGGCCGTTGTACCAGCTGCGCCCCCTCTGTGTCCTCTGTCATGGAGTTGCCTGAGGAGACTAAAAGGTCTGGCCAGGATGCCTGAGGTTTGAAGTTTATTAATACATGCAAGTTGATGTCTTTTAATTGCCCTGTATTATGTTAGGAGAAAATATTGCACATAGATAATGGGTGGAATAATCTGCCAGAGTGCAACAAATTGCCCAAGACGACAAGACTCATTTCACTCACGCTGAGGGAATACAACAATATTTATATACTCATTCAGAAGCCCTGACATACCAGTGATTTTTCAGTCATGCATTCATTCCTTAATGCTTCATTTGGTTTTTATTTCACAAAGTTAATGCGCTCTTGCAAATGCTTCTGCATTTAAATTCAATAGACCATGCATACTTGTAGTACGTTTGATTGCTTTTAAACCTTCATACACATACACACACATTCACACACACACACACACACACACACACACACACACACACACACAAGTGTTAAGGAGGTCCTCAATATCATCCACACTTCCACTGAATCACGAAACTCTCGAGCCCAAAAAAACACAAATAAAGGCTACTAAACTGCAGAAACCTCTTGAATAACATCCATGCTATAAAAACAGAATACTGTGGTTAGATCTTTGCACATCATCTACAGTGCCCTGACAAAGTATGTGCTCCCTTCCCAATATCCCCTTTTGATTGCATGTTTGTCAAACAACAGGGTTTCAGACCACAAAATGAAATACCAGACCAAGGGGACCAGAATGACCACGTAATACATTTTTACATTAATATTTAATTTATTTAAGCATGAAAGACGTCAAGAACCCAAAACATCCATGTGAAAAAGTAATGCTCCCCCTTAAAAATTATCTGTCTATAGTACCAGAGGCAATAACTGAAACCATCGGTTTCCTATAATTTGATGTCAGATTATCTTATTGCTGCTGAAAAATTTTATCCATTTTATCTTTGCAGAACTGCTTAAATTCAGACACACTGGTAGGTTTTTGAGCGTGAACTGCTCATTTCGGGTTCTGCTGCAACACCTGATTTCAAGTCAGATCAAACTACTACATCATGCATTTGGTTTCAGTTATAGCTAGGTATTTCACATCATTAAATAAACTACATTTCTCCCAGCACTGTATATACTGTCTATTTTGCCCTTTTATCTCACAAACTAAATAGCACAGAATGGCATGGCCTTCATACATCTTGGTATTCAATCCAGGTTAGGAACCTTGCTGATGGATTTGACAGCTGGGCCCTTCCTGGAAAATCATGGTGCACCTTTTCATCAAAAGTCATGTTACTCTAACACTGTGCTACCAGCCACAGCAGCTGTCATTGGAAGGTGCAAAAATGGCCTTTGACTGTGACTGTGACAGCACATCTAGGCACTCTCTGAGCACACTTTGACTACCAGGTAGATGTTTTATCTTTACACGCTATCCCTGTGGTGTCGTCACTATAAAATGCTTCATTCAGTCAGTGTTATGCTGTAAAAACGTATTTTAGTGTCGGAAAATCAAGACTAATTATCCAGATTTCAGCATTAATTTCATGAACTAAACCATAACTAAACAGTTCTGCATTTGGCCATCCTGTATAAAATGTCTTCTTTAATCATTAATCAGTGCCTTACTTAGTTCCTGGTTCATTTATTGCATGAGATCATCCATTCCAGGGAGTATTTCTCTGCTTAGGATCAGGTTACTGTTACAGTTACATAAAACGGGAGACTCAATCCAGGCTAATCAAACAGTAACACCTGGCACGTTGGCCTATTAAATCATGCTGGTCTGCATGTTTTGCTGCTGAGTGCAGATTTTCTATTCTCTGTACCTGTCATAGTTCTGTATCATTTTTCTTATTGTGATTAAAGTTTCCTGAAAAGCAACTCTTTAAGATTAATTGCTAAAAAAAACAACAAAAGCAGTGCAGGATGACAAAGTTATGGATTTATGGACTCAAATGTGTGCATTTGCCTTTGTCAAATTCCCCACCACACAAAGACACATGTTGTAAGACTCTAACTTTCACATGCATGTGATGGGCAGCATTCTGTAATGCTAACTAGAGGTGCCTGGGATTAGGCTCCAAGCAACCCACAACCCTGTACAGGATAAGTGGTTGAAAAAGATGAATGAATGAATAAATGAATGAACGAATGAACATTTAGATATGTCTTATCTGAAATATCAAATAATATTTCAATTAATGCATTTTCTTCATTAAACTGTAGAGACCATAGAGGTAGTTATCAGTTTACTTCAAAAACATAATGTTGGTACAAACAGAACAACCAAGGTCAAGCAATTTAATTGGAAGGCTGTTGCAAGTTTTGACATTAATTTAAAAAATGTATCTGTTTTTTTCAGTATGCCAATTTAAAAACATTTTGTTTCTTAATTACAGTTAGCTTGCAGGTGGCAGTCTCATGAAGAAAGGTTGACTGAATCAAACACAGTCAAATTAAATTCCATTCTTTTCTTGCACCTTCATTTCCCACAGGGTAACAGGAAACTACTCAGCAAGTGTCAGATATCCTACAGAAGGCTGCTGATCATGATCACTTTCGCCCAGCATGAGAGTACCTAACACCCATGAACAACTGCAGCCAACCATCACTCAGGAGGGCAAACACCTACCACAGGAATTTTGTTTTACTAGTGCACCAATTTCTTTAGATAGAAATATTCTGATCACTTTTACAAAGTATTGAATGTACACATTTAAATCGTATTTACAATATTTTCACATAGACAGTTTTGTTCACATACGGGGGATGCATTGAATGTCCCTTCTTGAACTGATGTCAACAGTACACTACATGAATAAGTATATATATTATTCTAAAATATACCTTTACATACATTTTACGTGTGTATTGTACTGTGTTACACTGCAGTGTATGAAATCAATTAATAGCAAGTGTGTATTTTGATAAATGTTTTCTGTGTTGAGATATGAATAAAATTCTTATATGTTGAGCTTGGTTAATTTTTGGATGTAACCATGTCTGGGTTGGAACATATTAAATTTTTACCCATAATGCACAATAATGTTTGTGATTTCTAACTTACAAACCTCTATATAACAAAAGTATTTTGGGATGAAATAAAGTCTTAGTCTAAAAAAGTATTGAATTTAGACTGAAATGTATTTGCATAGGTTTTTGTATTTGAATATGTGCTGACAGCCAAAACTTGTGGAACCAGGAGAAGAAACATCCATCCATCCATCTATCCATGTGTCTGCTCATCCTGTTCAGGGTCATGGGTGGCCTGGAGCCTCTCCCAGGCAGCCTTGGGTGCCAACCCAATGCAGGGCAGAGAAGTAACATTCCTGTGCAGAACTTTGCTGTACAGCTACTGGTGTCTTTTCACATGTTGTCTTAGCTTTGAACCCCAATGACCCAAGGATATCCACAGAGCAATACTGCTAGAATCAGTACAGGCAGGTGTGAGTTGAGGGGTTATACATATACAGCAACGCATTCATACTGGCCTTTGAAAACAGCTATCATGGAAGTACAGTCAGTAAAGCTACTAGCCATCCACTTTCTGTGCAACTACTGTACTCCTACAATTCACCTTTTACTGTTATATAATATGACGGTTTAGCATCCACTGTACCTAATGGAATTATGCAATTTCTAATGCAAACCTTACATTCATACATAAATTGCATTTTATAACATTATGACCCTGTTTGCCTGTCGTGTATTAAATGTTCAGCGCATAACTTCCATAGTCAAGAAGACAGCAGATGGACCAGCACACAACCAGCTCCCAAACCTCACAGTTACAACTTTCCCACAAAGCCTCTTTAACTGTACAGTATCACTCTACAATAAAGTCTGGCATAAAAAAACCTCTAAAATAGGTGTTATTAATAATTGCATAATTTTACAATTACTTTTAAAAGACAAATAAGGACACCATTGAAGTAACAAGCTGTGGATTTCAAAAAGGAGTAAAAGATAATGAAGTCTTCAATTAGTTTCTGCACACACTGACCTCCAGTGAAGATGCCCTTTTACTGAGGAACCTTTATATGACAAATTTATCTAATTCAACAGCTTTTCCCCCTACAGCACAGGCACACAGGAGCAGCCTGTCAAACAGCTCACCAAATTTATAACTATAATTGCTTCTTTGTTACATAAAAAATCAGCATCATACTGTGGTCAAAGCAAATTTGCTTTGAAGTCTATTTGACAAAAGCAAATCATCACAAATCCATCACATGTTCACACATACATACAAACACACATGCACGTAAAATAATTACCCCCTTAGATTTTTTGTACTTTAAAAGACACTTACTAGTGACATTTGGAGACTGAGTCAAGCAGAAGAGACCATTAAGCTTCAGTAAAGGTTTTTTTTTTTTTTTTAAACAGCTCTGTTACCTGTCTTGAAATACGCTCAAGTGGGTTGTTTTCAGAGTAATGCATTATAATAATGTACAGTAATGTTTGGGTTAATCACCATGATAAACAAAATGTGCTCCCATGTCAGCACTACTGGAATAAAGATGTTATTATGCATTCCCATGCCAAAAAGATGGAAACTCAGTTATACAAGAGGCAAGAGACATACAGTATATTGTATATATTGTACATTGTATATCAGTTAAGGTATGGTACACTTTACTGATGGACAGACTGTAAAGTCTACGCAAAGCATGCAAAGTGCAATTCAGAAGCATAATAATATGCACACAAAAGCAGCACAAATATCTCATACTGCAGGCCAATTGATTTATTTATAATTAATTATGCCTGGACTGAGAACAGTACTCTTGCCTGTGAAGTAATATAGCGATTGTTAAGGAAAAACAACATCTTACATTGAAATCTGTGCGCATCAATGTGTGTGTCTGTGTGTGTGCATGCTTAGTTGTGTAGGGTACTGACCACTGAAGCTAATAACACACATTAGCAACACACCCGCTTCCTCATAACTGACCAGGAAGCAGCACAGAATAGTTGACAATAGTGACCTGCACATACAGTATACTGTATTTTCACAAGCATTCCATCTGATGTTGAGCTCTAATAGGCCCATATGTAGGCAGGACGGTCCAGGTGTTTCTGCTGGAGCATCATGTTGAGTCATCTAAATGTGTCATGTGTGTTCCACACCATGAGGGTGAATGAGGCAGAACAAACTGCTTTGGCCAAAGGCACGGTTTATTCCACCGGGGAAAGTGTTTCAAATATTACTCAGTAAGTATCCCCAGCAATGACAGAAGTGGTAACGCCCTGCACCTGTCATCTCCTCGGCATCCACTAGATGTCTCCAGATCTCGTTTCCATGTGCCTCATCATCCTGTTTTCCCTGCGTTATCATCAGTGTTCTCCAGCCGTGTCTTATTGCCCTCTCTGTGATTTAAGTTCCTTTTCTCTGTGGTTTTCTTACCATTTGTTATAGAGTGTAGTTGTGGCTGTAATTTGGTTGTGCAGAGTGGCATGTAATTAGAAACAGCACTTGTGCAACGTGGGACCTCCTGTTACCCATGCTTTGGCTTTGTTCCCCCCATAACCTTGTGTTTGTACCTTGTTTTGGCCTTCATTAAAGCCTCCCTTTTACACATATCAATTTTTCCTCCCTTGTCTACTTGGCTAAGTAAAACAGGAGTCACACTGCCTTTCTGACATCAAAGACCAACAGTCACTAATAAATTTATTATTACAATTATTATTATTATCTCCCACTGTCCAAAACCTTGCAGAACAGGTGGACTGGGAGCTCAAAACTGCCCTTTGTATTGCCTGAGAGTAAAAAATAAATAAATAAATTGCCTTTGTGTGTGTGTATGCCCTGCAATGCATTGGTAAATACACAGACACATAAAGAATAGATGATTTTTCTACCAAAGTCATGGATTCCACCAGAGACTAAAAAATCTTCAATCATTACATTAAGTCATGACTGGACCATTTAAGCATTATTCATTTAATGAATAACAAGAACCGAGAAGGGGTAAGAACTCAGCTTGAAACTTTACCAACTTTTATCAGAATAATTTTTATATTATGAATTCATGGCCCGGAAAACTAGACTTCATAAACAACAAATGGCACAAAATCATCCATGAAAGCAATGCCTCCTGGGAACTCAGTGCACATTCACTTAAGGGCTTCCATCGGCAAGTCCAGGCAGATGGCAGTTACCCACGAAAGCTGCATTTAGAGTAAATTTTCTCAGTGGAAACATTTCCTTGTAAATGGGCCTCTAGAAACACACAAGGGCAAGGCAGCGATGCCAGTGCTTGAGGAAAATGCCCGCCTCGAACAATCTCAAATTAAAACGCTGGAGTCCCTAACCGCACGAATGTGCCTCCCTGCCACGATGTCCCCATCGACTGCCGAAAAAGCAATGGACAGATTGCAATTTTCCACACACTGCGGAGCAGTAATGCAGGACTCCATATGTGCCCGTCGCAGCTTTCACTAGTAGCAGAATTCCAAAGTGCATTATGCATAATGCTGTGCTGTGTGGCACTTCTTACCTTTTCAGCAGCCAAGCTACTTTCCAGTCAAGTGAATTTTCACATAAAGTTGACAGAAAGTTTGTGGCCTTTTTTCTTTTTCTCCTGTTTTAAACTGAATGCCTACCACCGTGTCATGAAGTATAAGTTAATGGTCTACATGGCCACCACTTTAAAAAACTGAAAATACTTCTGCAATCAGAGCATAGAGCGCATATTCCCAACATGGTGCCTCACGGTCACTTTTATAGTTTCACTGACTCTTAAAAGTAAATGTAATTCAATACTAAAAATGCAGCATGTACCAGTTGAGAGATAGGTTTATGTCTGAATAGGGGTCCATCTGTCATACACTTTTTAAAAAGTACTTAGCCAGTACTACAGTCAAAAAACAAGCCACTCTGCACATGCATAGGCTATGTATGCCTTTAAAAGAAACTGTTAAGTCACTGCTCTGAAAAAATGTTGAGTAACCCTGATAGATTATTTTACAACTACAAGTACAGCAATTGTCAGTCAGGTGATCTCTGAGAAGGTATATGATGGTATATGCCTCTCCCCAAGCTGGGACCCAAGACATTCACCAGCATTCCATTCATCTTCGATCTCCTTCTGAAGCCTCTGTCAGGCAGACTCTATCAGACAACAGAGTCTACAACTGATGCCCTCCAGATTGATGCGGAGTCTGTTCAAGCCACTAAAGCCAGCAAATCTGTCGGTAACAGGCAGGCCTGGCCCCAGCTACCGCACTGGCAACCTGAGGCTTTTCTCTCACGAATTCCAGCGTTATTCAATATTTATTTTCTTGCCTACCTTTTATCTCTGAAAGAGCATGCACAACATTTTCACTCTGACAACCTTGGCCTGACAAAGCCATTTGAGCCTCGCACTGATTAATGCCCAGAACAAAGACACACAAACTACCCAGCCTTATCATATGACTAAAGGCAGGCAGATGATGGGTATGTGAGTGAAAAGGTGGAGGAATAACGAGTAGCTGAACCCTGACCCCACGACAGAACTGTTAGACACTACTGTTTTTTGTTTGTGTGGCTTGGAAAATATTTAGCAGAGTCCTTGTTAGAAAAAATGCAATGTACACATAGAAAATACTACCTTTAATCAAACACAAAGCTTCTCGTTAAGTGCCAACATCTCATGTGTACCCACACTTTTTGTCCTTTGCATATAAATTATGCAAAAATGAGAAGAACATGCTTGAACTGCTTGTCGTCTCAGTCCTCACTTCCTATGCAAAGTAAAGCAAAGAGACAAACAGAACAGGGATGTACTCCTCAACTCTGTACATTATAGTCCAAACTGTCTAAATAATATCTCCACAAAGACCTGTGTAGACAGGCCCACAGTAACATTCAAATGTCAAAGTGCTTGTCATACAGCAAGGTCAGGGGCCATATGTGGCTGGAGGAAGACAAGGGATTTGGAACGTGCGACCTGACAGGATTGATAAAGAGCAGAAAATGGTGCCTGATGTCTGGACAGAAGAAGATGCAGAGGCCTCAAAAGACACATGAAGGGTTCTTAGAGGAAACATACTCATGAGGATACTCAGAAGCTCTCCTGGAAAGGTCAATGTTACCGCTTCCATTTTTGGCTCGCTGTGTGCAGACTTATAAAACGGCACAGGAGTACAAAACAATGTGTGCTTCACCAGAAAGGCATTTTTTTCTCCTCTCCACCTTAACAAACACGCCATGTATTAATGCTTCGTGTTTGCAAAGTACAAGACTGGTCATAAAATGAAGTTAATCAGGTGCAACTCGAAAGGGCTCAGCTCTCACTCCTTAACGAGCGAGTAAGAGGTAAACACATCCAATCAGATGCACTTAATGGAACAAAAAGGGTAATATGTACAGCTAATGAACCGTGTAGGTTTCACTGTTTGCAATCTTAATTAAGGTCCCGCCGCATCTCTGGCAAGCACAATTCGAAGGCCTTGCTTTTTCTAATCTGTTCCGGTCGGTGCTGTGGAGCCACTGCTCTTGCATGATAACAATGCAAACACCAACCCTTGTGAAGTTTGGGTTTATTGAACAACACACGTACCATGCCCAAGTGTTACTCCCATTCTCAAAGTCTGGTTACGTAAACTTGTCTAACTGTCACTGAACACTGAATGTTTGACTATAAATGGCTAGCATAGCATTCCATACATCTGGAAGAAAAGATAAAATCCAGATGTTTTATTAATTCAGTGTAAAGTACCATAGCCTAATGTGCTGGAATATATTGTATGGGCCAGAGGTAATAAACACAAAGCACACAAAGATCTATATGTCTAAAGAGTAACATTATCATAATATAATTTTTTTTATGTTATTTAGTATATTTTGATTAAGTAATTGATAACCAAGTAGTTTTACATATTTACGAAGCAGAGTTGACCACCGAAATTAGTATGACTGTGTCACATGATCTGCAACTCCAAATGACACTGGCTAATAAAAAAGCTACTTTGGAACAGATCTCTGGCACCAGTTTTGCAGAAGGTGCTACATGTGTCGCTTCATACAGGTGAATACTGGAGGAATGCCAATAACAAGAAGACAACTATCAACATAACTTGCATTTATTTAAAACACATTAGCTTCTCTACATTAAGTCAAGGACCCAAGGTTTAAAGCCATCATATGCAAGTTCAAAAGTTATATTATCAGGTAAAGACATTGAGTGTGTCTACATGTACAAAAATGATCCAATCAGCCTAAAATCGGGTTATTGCAATAAACTGATTTGTGTTTACATTCACAACAATAAAGTCATTATGCAAATACGGCAATTTGCACGTGATCCATGAAGCAGCCGTATTTGTCTCCTGAATGGCTCAAACATGCACTTTATGATCCCGTATACAGTTCAACAAACTGTATACTTTACACAGAACTGTGTTGGTATTGCTCTCTCTGTTGAGTTTACATGTTGTTTTTTGCACTATGTACAGAACTGCTTGCTATCTTGCACACTGTGTTTTCTACTACTAGTTCTGTGTTGTCCTTTGTGTTTTATGTAGAACCTGGTGTCCTGGGGGAACATTGTTTCGTTCCACTGCGTACTGCACCAACTGTATACAGCTGAAATTACAATAAAACCACTATCTTATCCTATTTTGTATGATCCTATCCTAAACATGAAAACCAAACACCCATATAGGTGATCTTAGCTGTAGGATAAAATGCCAGGTAACCCGCTTTACGTCATCTCTAACCTCATTACATTTGCTTTGTGGCACTAATTGTGGTCTCAGGATGAACTTGCAAATGCTCCTCCAATTCTTGTACTGTCTGAGAGTAGGAGACATGAGCATTTTCTCCTGTTGGGTGTTTTTATGTGTTGACCACCATACACTCCTGTCTTGCATGTGGAAATTAAAAATTAGGCAAAATACAGTAATACTAAAAGGAATTGCAATTGCAAACAATCATGCCACGCCCACCCGAAACCCCAATATGAGGTGATGTATGTATGAGAGTACTGGATGATGGTGTACCTGACAAAGCCACCACCGCTACACAGTTTCACCCATGAGCAGTCAAGCTGATGTGCTTGAGGTCAGGGGTTACCCTTAGCTCTCGTTAGCTGAGGTTCATGGCTTTTCAGCTCCTGAAATTAATTTTAACAGGGTTTCTTGCCACTTTCCTCCCCAGCTTGGCTTCATACTGCTGCTTCTCTCAAATTTCTGCCTTGGGCCATAGGAGAACAACAGTCCACTGTCGGCAGACGTATCTTCAGCAGGAGGCTGGAGGTCCGCTTCAATCTTTTCCACACTTGAGAGTTATGAGCCTGTGGCGAAAATGGGGCAGCTGACAGGAGCTCGCCAAACAAGCGTAGAGCAGAGGGGAGGCAGCCTCAACACTGGCGTTCAGTGAGGCAGGTCACTGCACAAAATGGGCAGTGAGAATAGAGAAGGCGGATGATGTATGAGGACAGGCATGTCGCTGCCGGGGAAAATGAGATGGCTTTGGCTGGAGACGCAGGTGCACTCAGGTTAAGTTAAACTGGTTTACTAGGAGAGGATGCACTGTGCTGTCAGAAGAAGGAAGCTACGATGAAACAGTTTCATCTGCAATTGAGACAAGTGCCTTTGAATTTAGCTTACATCACCTAGATGTCAATATGGGACCCAAGGTTGAAGACAGATGATTTTTATCTCAGGACATAATTAAGATCTGCATTATGAGACTTCAAACTTGCTGGTTTTAAACAAAAGGACCACAGCTATGAGAAGAAGAGGAAGAGAAAGGAAGTTGATTCTCTGCCTTGTATTTCTTTGATGCTCCTCACCTAACACCCATCTCAACTTTACCTTTGACCTCCCAAATCCAGATGACACTGATGATCACACTTTTATCCCTTTCCTCTAAAATGAAATGGGCTACAGAAATTTGTTTTGAAAATAAAATCACAAAGTGTTTTTAGTGGTATTTTTTCCTCTTCTGAAAATGGCCTCAGTAGCTCACATCATATGATAACATATGTTATCAGATAACATATGACTACCGGATTGCATTAAAGCCAGCTGATCTCGAAACACATTTTAAGAAATATGTTTTTACTATTTATCCATGTATAAATCCATTTCAAAGAAATTTGTAACAATGTAAATCGTAGGTTATAAAACCAGACCAGCAACGGATAAACAGACTGAAATTCTCTAAAACAGCACACATAATGCATGTGAGGAACCCAGCTGTAACTACAACATCATTGTAATTATATGAAGTTAATATTTTATTGATGTTGATGATATTCTTGTGATATGATTAGTATAATTACGTATGGTTATTATAATTTTCTAATGGTAATTTCACTTATTTTCATAGTTATTTTAAATTAATCCTTGGGTTAAAGAAAGCTAGTCTGAAAATGCCCTCTGTTTAATGGCACATGACATCGTGCACAGCGTGTGACAAATACTGGGGGAAGCTCAGAGTAAAGTCATGCGTGTGCACGTGTGCATGCACGCACACACGAAAGCTGCCTAAACACGAGGTCATGCAAATTTACCTGGAAGTTATGCAGCCACAATATATTTTTTAAAATAATATTTTGGGAAGAGGGGATTGAGTTTTCATACACTGAAAACTATGGCACACTAACAGACAAAATATTTCAAATAAAAAATTAAGCATTTTTCTGGGCTCATGGAACGTGTTCAAACTAGCAGAACTGTAGTGGCAAGTAGCTGCATATTATACATCTGTGCAAAGTGAGAAGAGACTCTAAGAAGACAGTCTAGGAAAAGGCTGGTAAAACAGCAGCTGGTTGTGCACAGAATACTCAAGTCCTGGCTGTCACTGGCAGAACAGCAGCCAAAGCATAAAGTGGGCACTGCTTCAGAATGTCTGAAAAAGTGGTGATCACCTTTATAGATGGAGAAATGTAATAAAAGCGCAAAATGCCTGCAGACAGGCTGAAAGGAAGCTCCTGTCTGGCACTGAGGATCACCTGTGCAAGCCTGAACAATGGCTGTTTGTGCAGTCAGACTCAAATTACGTACACCTGTTGTGCCTTTTTATTTAAATCTGAATCATGGATTAAAGGGTAAAATACTCCTAATTTCGTGTTTCTTATGGTATCTGACACATATTACCTTCTCACAAACAGAGTCAGTATTCAGTATCAGTATCACCGAATGGTTTCATGCACTACTACTGTTAGTGTACATCTCTCCCTCTCTCCTGAACTGAGCCAGACCATAAACACAGACAGACCACTAGAACAGTGTCTGCATGGCTAAGATGCCCAAGAAAGAGCTTTACAGCAGCATTTTAAAAGTTCAGAAGGACCTCTGTGGTCTCCTCACTGAGCATGGGATGTAAGCTGCAGGTCATATAAGCAAACCATGCAAGCACAAGCCAAACACCATGTGCTTTAACTCGTTTAAAAATGTCTTCCAAACAAAGCGGGTGAGGTCAGGGTCATTGACTGTGGACGTTTGACCCTCAACTTTACTCTAACACTGTAACTTCATGAGCTCTCCTGAAAGAGATTGAGAGGGTGAACCTGCTTTACTTTTATAGTCAGGAGATTCTCACAGATGTATTTCCAACCACATCCCCCACCAAAGACACATACAAACTGGCAGATCACTTGCTGCTGCCACCTCTGTCCCTGATAATCCCACGATTTAACTGCAAACTTTAATCATCACCCTAATTAAGGTACTCTCCTTCATGTCAGAGTAAGGTGAACCGATGATTACCATTCGCCCGTTCTCGAAGACTCATTTTGCTCCCACGTTTTTTTTTTTTTTTCCTCAAGGAAAAAAAAGCCTGAGTAATGCATTGTAGTGAGAAGTTATGCAGAGCGCTGCCAAGCATGAATTCAATTTAGTAACTGACAACAGTGCATGATAATGATGTTAAATCCCGGGCGATGGCGCTTTTGTGCTCATTAAGTGTCATTCTCTATAACAAAATCACCAAACCCTGTCAGGAAAATCATTCCGATACGTTTCGCAGGATGTCAGTTAAATCCATTAGGCTGGAGCACAAAATACCGGACAGTAATTAAACGAGACACGAAGCAGCTGCTCATCACTGCCACACGTATGTCCTGAACACCTCCGCGTGTGCACACGTGTACATGCTTTTTCTACACTTTTGTTCATGCGCACACAAGTCCTCTGTGCTGTAATTGTATAGGATTATGCAATACATTCATCCTGATATTAACACTGGCACTGTAGTCCCAGAATGCCATCTAACGTCACTTAATAGTGGATTAGTTAAATGTAATGTGTTAAACATCCAACGAATTAATTCACAATTCCTTCAAATACTATAGTTAAAAGGGAAAGGGCATCAGAAAAAACACAACAAAGTCGATTCAACTAAAAAAAAACAACCCATAATGAGTACATTTACAAGGCTTATTAAACTTAGTGTTCCTCTTGTCTTTAATATTTTACAAAGCTTGTTGGTCTCACTCATGACTTCCATCCTCATGCTGTGCGGCTCTTTCTGGCAACTCCCTGAATGCTTGCCATCTTAAGCAGGCTGCGCTGACCGCTCTGCTCTCCGGAGATGACTTGATGACTTGCCCTGTGCGAAGCTGCAAACAGCTTAGTGTTCCCACGATAGGCTCAGAGTCATGCAGCACACCAGCCCAGCACTGCTGTCCACAAACTGAACTTTCAAAAAAAAAAGAAAGGAAGCAAGAAGTTCACCTCATCTGCCACTTCTATAATCTGTCCAGCTGCTCCTGAGGCTCATGTGGTTCATGTCTCAGCCTTGACCTAGTTTGTCCTCTCCAGTGGCGGCCCCTGCCCCCCCCCCTCCAAAACCTCCCTAGGCACACATCTCCTGCCAAAACGGCCTGGTGCCTGTTGATGTCCCAGTGAAAATTACACTAGGGCACTGTTCTCTCTTCTAATTGGATGTTAAGGGTAGGATTTCATATCTTTATCATACACTCCCACACAGGCTCCCCTCCAAAATATTAGCACTCAGAAGAGCACCTGGGGATGATGCTGGGTGCTGCTCCATTACCCAAATCTGTCACAAATGGCTGGCACCATGTAACATTTGAATGGGTGCACATTCAGAGATGGACAAAGGTCGCGGTGGCGATGTGATTATTTTTCTTCTGAAGGATAAAAAATTAAGGGGGTCTTTAGGAATATCTTAGTACACGTTTCAGTGTGGATCAAATGAAATAAAAAGCAATATTAAAGTGTGCTGTTTTCCATCAATTTTATTTTATAGTGACCAGCTGCCCTTACAGTGTATAGGACAGTTTGGTTGTAGTACTCTATTACCTCCTTATTGTGTTGTTTATTCAGCTACTTGGAAGACATCTTACTTGGCGTCTTGGGTACATATAGAGCAGAAATTTAAATTAGAGAAGCGGGCTCCCTGAGGACTGTACTGCTCAGCGGCCGCAGAACTACAGCTGCATTAGTGCAGCCGTTGCGAAGCTGTGAGTGCTGGAGAATAATGAACACACAGATTTTACAGACCTCAGCGGAAGCCCTCTGACACCGTCTCCAGTTAATGACCAGACCTGGGCACTGCCGTGCGTTATTAATACCGGGCCCTAAGAGCCAATAAGGAATCAGCACAGTGAGGCTTGTGATTTTACAGGTAAGTGAATTATGAAAATGCAGGAAACAAAATATTTATAGGCTTCGTATCTAATGTGTCAGACCTAATCTAGGGCAGCAGGTGAACACACAGAACACTCAGCATACCTCATCAATAAAAATCAAATGAAAAAAATGATTGGGGAATGTGCCATCAATAACAGCAAAAGGGATTTTCTCCTACACTGAAGACTAGCATGACTGTTTTCAGCAGAGGCCCACCATAATAAACCGCTAAGCAGAGTTGAGGTGCAGAGCAGCCTGCTTATTAGGTAAAGTGACGAAACCTACAAATGAGGTCTAGTTATTGAAATCGGTGAACCAAGCCAAACAGGTCAGTCTGTGATGGAGACAAGACAGGGAATCAGATGAGAGGAAGGAAGGTTGGTCTGGGTAGGGGTTAACACAGGGTGGTGGGTAGGAGATGGGAATGCAAGCACGGGAGTTAGAAAGAGACCATTTGGAACATGTCATGAGCATGGAGAAAATGTCTAGCCAAAACTGAAAAGCTCATCAGGAGTAAATACGGTTTAGACTGATACCGAGAACACCAACTACTCTGACTATGCTGTTCATTGCAAACAATTTACATCCACCATGCCATGTGCAATTGTTTTATTCACACATTGTCAACATCCCATTCATTAGATGGAAAAATTCACACAAATCACTTTTATCTGTCACAACCCCTCCGGGAACTTAATGTAACCTCTAACAGGAGGAGATAGATACTTGCAAAGGGAAGACCGCCTGGATCAAAACTCAACAGCAAGAGGTTTAACTGGATAACAATAACAGCAGATAATTAGGATGAGGGCATAGAGTTCATACACATAAACTGAGAGGTGTGAGTCTGTTTCAGTGCTCCTAAATGTTCAGGTGATGAAGTGCCCCTCTTGCTAGTTTTGTGAAATGCCTTCATCACACGTGTCCATTACAGTCCTTCCACATCGATCCGTGACATTACATGCTGTGTACCCACCTTACAAACAATGGCCATGATATCAACTGCAACGGTGACACAAAAAATGTCAGCCTGGTTCAGGCTTGCTTTTCCTTGGCACATGATTGAAATAAAATAGTTGAGGGACTGCATAGATTTGTTGCTAGTAATTGCATGACATACCATTATATCTTTTGTACAGCAATACAGGACTTCTACTTATAGATGTGTACTTGTATTTGTTCACGGTCAGTCTCAATAGAGGAGCGCAACAACATTTTTAAACACTGATGTTCTTGCAGGATAAGGCACAGAGCCTTACCAAACACATGTAAAAAAATACACTGACGATCTGCCTTTTTAAGCATTTAGAAATCAGTGGCATTTTTTGTATTTGACAGTGAAAACATGCACCTCTCTGTCAGCTGTCATTCATTCTCCATAATAGAGCATCACTCATTAGCCATTGAGAAGGAAGAAGCCATGGTGTACAGTGTGTTTTTTCTCAGTGGGCCGTGAGAAAAAGCAAGAGGTCTATACTGCCATCAGAATTTGTCACAGATAAACGCCCAGGAGGTTTCCCCTGTCCAACTTCACACAGCACTGTCTTTCTCTTGTGTAGGGCTGTCACAGCCCCTGCAGGTCATTTATTGTTTCTGTTTTCCACACCTGTTTCAGTAAAGGGAAAGCATCTATGGGCTTAGAATAGCAGCAAAGGGAAAACAGGAGCAAAGGTCAGAGGGATAGAGGAGACTTTACCAGCCAATGGCAAGATTTTCTACAAGAATCAGAACCTACAGCTGAACAGCATTCGTGGTAAAGCTGAAGTTATTCTATAAGCAAAGCTAAAAAGGTTTTATATCCAAAAAAATACCGTTTAAGAAAACGAATGAAGGAACATTTTCAATGTACTGTCAAGGAGAACGTGTAAGAAACTGGGGAAAGATTATGGGTTACATCTGATCAGCTCGACAATGACTTGTGTAGTCCCACACACTGAGATATTATCAATGCACCAAGTCTCCTCTCTCATCTCTTGTCTGCTCACACATTAAACACTATCATACACTTTCAGGTATTTTCATAGTTTTTATTAGGCTATTTTTATTTCCCATTATCATTACAGCTTCTCTGCTAGCTCTGCTGAGTGAATCTCCTTCTGCACTTAAAACAAATGATGGAAAAAAGATTTACGGGGTTGAATAAAATGCATGCATTAATAAAATCAATGCGATATTAAATTATGCATAATTAAACTGAAACTTTGGAAGGTTCCCAATCCTTTGACTGGCCTAACAGAGAATTAGGTTCTGCACATCTATGGCCTTCTAGATGTTGCAGATGTGATTATTGTATTGTTTCCATGGCCTTTAGCACAAGTTAACACATTACCTTAAAGTCCAGTAGGCATTACAATCCACAACAATCATTTGCTAGTGGCTAGAACTACACGAGAACATAGCATTTCTGCCTGTCTCTGCATCTACCACTTGCTGACCTTTAAAAGCACGCCTTCACTGATCAAATAATTTGTTTAAAAAAAATCATGGGAACTGTAGTCTAGTCCTTATAAGTCCTAACACAATTCCTTGTTAAACCCTAAGTAGAAACAGCATTTCTGGAAGTCCATTTATACTAGCCATGGGATCATACATTTTGGCAATGCATGTAAGCCCACATTCACAGCTTGTAACAATTCATGGTAAATTTGCACTTCTATGTGTAATTTTAGAGGGTGAAATTTCCTGAGCTGATTAAGTCTGTACTATAGCTGATTGTGGACTGATTAAATATGACAGACTTGTCTATATTTAATTAACACAGCTTTCAGGAATTAAAATATGAGCAAAATCAATCCCTTTGGAGACCCAGCTGATTTTATTAAGATTTTACTGGAGATGTAGTTTTCATATCAAAATTTAGGACCCAACATGAAAATTGGACTTTGATAAGAAGACCATCCAACTTATTAGATGCAGTGTTTCTTTGCAGTTTAGGTAATAAGTTGCATATTACAGAAAAAAGTATCATATTAATAGCAAACAGACACTGACTACTGGAGAAATATAAACAGGTGCTTATTACAAACACGATCAATATATTTCTAGTATCTCTGCGGTGATTTGAAATATCACAGCAATATCTTTGCATCTGCCTTCATAAGCACACTCAGTAGAACGCACTGTCCTCTGTCTGACTGTTCAGGGAAAAGAAATGAGCAAAGCAGAAAGAGGAAGTGGAAAGCAAACTAGGTACTGAGGATGGATGATTGAGTTGGCAAACCAGCAGCATGGTCCAGAAACTTCAGAATAATGACATACGTGTTTTTCTGTGCGTGTGTGTGTGTGCGCTGCACGTCTGGGTGTGTGTAGCTTAAAAGCTGAAAATGAATACACAACCTTGCTCATCCAAATCTGCCATATGGAAATTGTCCTAAATTAGTTGTTATGTGCCTCTAACAGAGAGGCATTCCCAGGACCCCGAGAGAGCATCAGGTGGCATGGTGGTTCAGAAGACTCACTTGTGAGCAGAAGATAGAAATGGCCATATATGTATGGTACATGTGCTTACATCTGTGTGTGTACAGGTGTGACCCACAAAGACACGCACTACTTAAACTGTTTCAGTAAAAACCCAGCTGTTTAAAACATCTCCAATAACAAACATCACAAGTTATTTGTGTGTGTGTGTGTGTGTGTGTGTATTTTGATCCAGACAACAATGACTCTTAAACACCTATCTAATTTTAGTATCTAAACACTGTGTGGGTTTCAATTTTAAGAGTGTACCTGGAACAATATGAAAACAGTTCACGATTGCAGTCTGTTGACAACATATACATTCAAACATCTCAATACGTGTTTTCCTTTTGTAAATTTTCCTTTTGTAAGACTAAAGCATGTTGCTAACATACAATTCATCCCATTACAAGAAACCTTCCTGCTCAGTTTTCAAAACACACAGGCATAAATGGTAAAACTAAAGATCTATCATCTCTCACCAACGTCAAAATGGACAAAATCTCAATTCAGTATTCTACTTGAAAACATGACAGCGGTCAGGGGGAGGCCTGATAGGTACATTATCCCGTGTTACTGGTGTTAAAGGAAACAGTGTCAGTGCAGTGCTCTCCCATGGGCCAGCTTCATCCTGCTCTGCAGTCTCAGTGGGGGGGTGGCTGTACAGAATGGGGTCAAATGGTCTTGGCCCATGTGACTTACCTATACAGCTCCCTACACCGTTTCTGTCCACTTGTGCAATGGTTGTCTGCATCAGTTAAGAGTTTTACTGCATTACATTACCTTACAGTTCAGGACAAGCAACGCAAGCACAAGCTAAGAGCCTGGAAAGTGCCAGGAAAATAGCATCATCTTCCTGCCAAACCCCTCAGCACAGTTGTTCTGGCTTCATTGTTCACTCTCACACTTGTGGGCTTTTGAAGGCCGTCACTTAACTATTAACAAAGAACAAAGGAAGCCACTGCGGCACGGCTTCACAGCCAAGTTTTTATCTTATTAATCACAATTATTGTTATTGTTATTGTGTCTGGTTATGAATACTACACTTTTGTAAAATAATTTATGCTGGCCTTGGCTAGGAAGCCCTTTTCCATTTCATGCCTATAAAAGCAACTTAAAACAAAAACATCTGAAATACGGATTAAGAAAGTGAAAAGGAGAAGAAGAAAGAAAAGGAGACTGGGGGGGGGCAAAAACAGGGATTTGCTCCAGCAAATCTGTCGTCACGAGACAACAGGGCAGCAGAAGACAAACTATGATTAATGTCTCCTCATCGTGTCCACTCAACCAGCGAGGCAGTAATAAAGGTATTCATTTGCTGCCGACATTAAAATATGTACAAGCAAGATGGATTTACTGAGCGGCACTCTTGGCTGGGGGCCAACACAGTACATTAAAATTGTTCATTACAACGAATAAAAGGCTTAATGAGATCTGGAAACGTGGCATGGCCTCCCGTGCAAAATAACTCACCCCCAACAGTCTTGGTAAACCCTGGTCTTGAGTTGGCCTAAGGGACTTTGGCAATTCCAACTCTTTCAGGCTCAAACCTGTCCTGAACTGTCCCGGGTCATTTATTACAGCCCTTAAATGCTCATAAATATTTAAAGTGCGACTCTAACTGCTTAGGCCGTGGGCATCTGGAACGCTTCATTTCTCAAAGTTATGCCTTATCTGAATAGAAGTCATGAGAGGTGGGAGACTAGGAGAAATCAACGTGATGTTTTATATAACCTTATCCTGTCAAATTCACTCAAACGGCCTCGAGGCTCACTGGACAGCCCTCTCAGTGGAGCACCGCTCTGCCAATCTTCTCATGTAGAATTTTCAGGAGCTCTAAAATTCTAAGCCGTCCTGGGTCAGAAGCAAAAGGATGAATTTTGTAGGACAACGATAATTAATGTATGAACTATCAAAAGTCATATGATGACCCAAAACAGTTCTTAATTTTAGGAGTAACCTGTACTTCAACATATATTCTGCGTTTTTCATGTTTTTGTCCCATTCTTAGCAAAAATTAAATATTCGTTTTGCTGATTCAGACGTTATGTATTCAAGAAACAGATAAGCGACCCTGCTTGTTGAATAAATAAGAACAAAAGGATATTACAAGGGTAGAAATTGTCTGTGTAAAATCTTATTCCACATCTTCATTTACACGTGCTCATTGTATGATAAGACCATCATTCATTTTCCTACAGAGAAATGCCTTTCTAAACCTTCAGCACGTGACAGTAGCATTTTAAACTGTTTGCTGCATAGCTGGAGAACCCCATAACTCATCCACAAAGCATCTTGCATTCTTAAACGCACAGCAACATCCAACATCTATAGGTACTGTGAAAACACACTGATCAGTTTCAAGCAAAACAGCACATAAAGTACACACAATATCCAGCAGATTGTCTCGCTGGTTTAGGATGCCACATTTCTTGTCTTGTCACACTATGTGATGAAAAAAAGTGAAACAATAGCAAGAGCAAAAACTGGTCTTTTGATCAGTCCGTGCTGGTTCGTCCGCACATCTCTAACATCTCCTGGGTTCTGCCTGCACAGTGCTGCAGCTTTATCAGCCAAGCTACAATGACCCCACCAGATGAGATATTGTCACATAAAGGCAGCTGTGGGTGTTACTTTATCACACGTGTGGGACTTCAAAACTTTAAAACTTTATGATGTCCCAAGAGCACGCTGCTTGATGCAAACATCAAAGGAAGTGGATCATCTTACAGCACTCTCGCATGCGACGGCATACCTTTGAAGGTACTTATTTTCACCCTGGAGAGCAAAGTCATGATCTAGCTGACGTTTCCTACTTAAAAGTGTGAATTTATCCCCATAACACCCAATAAAAAATTGGGTCAGTTTCCAAACAGATAAGCTTTCTGAAGGGAGAAGGGATGAGTCCACTGGGAGATCTTCATTCGCAATATTTGCAAACACACAGAAAACCCTGTATAATCCTGCCCTCTAGTCACTATCTAGCATGACAGTCCATTTCTGTGCATGTGCTGTGAGTGCCAGGTTTGACTGAGTCACTGTCTCTCCATTCCACTACAGAGAGCTGTCAGTTTCTCCTTTGTACCCATCAACTTTGACACTTGTTACACAGAGAGACAATGGCACAGTGCGGCACTAATAGTTACGATGGAAGAGGATGGTAGTCAGGCCTGGCTAAACGATCGCAGCAGCTCGAGGCCTGGAATCAGTCTGATATGCAGGTTCATCTCATTCTGCTGTTCAAACGGGACTCGGGAGCAGCAAGCAGCAGCCATTGGCAAGATCCTCTCTCACTAAGGGACTCTGTCCACCAATAATGGCCCTGCTAACATGAAAGCGATTCCTTATCTTAAAACCCCCACGCACCACCTTCTGCGGTGCAGTCGATATGTGGAGGCAGCCAAGTTTTCCATCTCCGTCTGGTACTATTCAGGTGGGAGCTTCCTTTCCACTGAGCAAAACCAGTGGTTTTATGTTAACTGTTATCTGCGTTAGTAGATGCCCTCATCCAAAGCCACTTATAGACCTCATAATTTTACTCATTCATACAGCCTCAGGTTAAGTGCCCTGTTCATGAATACAACAGCAAGGCCACTCTTGAGACTTGAACTAGTTCTTCAATAGTGACAGAACCTGCTGACCATCATTATCCACTTAGAGAAGATTTAGAATTCATGAGAAAATGAACAATGTTCCCTGTAGCCTTGAGGGAAAAAGCAAACACACAATCCATTGGTTGCCAAGATTCATAATGTTGATTGTATCAGGATATTAAGGACCAACAATGGAGCATTGCTAATTATTCACTCTATAAATTTTATAGAATTTTTTACATATTACGTGCATCGTAATGGTAGTTTATAGCGACTCTATAACTGGATGCACACTTTGATAAAAACATCTGACAACCAGCTTTGTCAGCCTCAATTACCTCATTTATTACGTTAATGAATTATATGACATGAAATGCTACAAATTAATTGTGAGTTGCTTTAAGGTTTAGAAGGTTTTTGACTTTACCATGCAGATGAAGTCACTAAAAATTACACATGCATAATGAGGCACTAAAAGCACAGGAATACATGACAAAGCAATAATTTTGTTTACAAAAGCATTTAAAAGGACCTGCTTTCTGTATAACTTTTGGGACAAACATCTTGCCCTCCTGCCAACAAAATCCACACCTATACCTGTGCACCAACTGCAGTGAAATATTCTGAGGCATTAACTGAAAGAGCAGTACAACAGCAAAAAACATCCATGAAAATATTAGCCAGGGATGTCTGAAGAGCCCAGGCAAAACAGAAATAGTGCTCAATAACATGCTTAACAGAGCAGGTGTTTCCTGTACTTTATAAACCGTCTTGTGATTTGAGGAACACACCGTGAAGTGGGGTGAGGCACAGACTCATCATTAAGGACACCGTGTGACATATGAAAAGCCAGACATGTGGGCTTAAGGCTGACCAGTCACGTTTGTCTCCATGGCTCTGCATGGCCCTTGAATCATACTCCTAAGAGGTCACCTTAGGCATTCACGGCGCATCTGTGTGGTCATGCCGTACACAGCGTTTCATGTCATTGTCAGACCAATCATTAGCATTTATAATGCACAGAATTTGGCATGTTTATACAGCGTACAGAAAACCATGACCTTTCTGTGAACCTTTCAGTCCAGTTCCTTAAATGCTATACTAGTTGCTGCCCTCGGTGGATTCTTCCACATGAAAAAAATTGTATGTTTGCACAAGTTTGTTTAAATTCTGCTGAAATTCATGCACTCATGGATGTAACCTTCTCTTGAAAATAGATGAGATAACATTGGTAAGAACGGAAAATAACAGATTTTGCAAATGAACTGATGACATGTCAAGAAGAGTCTTTGTTGAAACCAAACTTTCCTTTCTTCTTCCTTTCCTTTAGTTTCCAGGTTTTCCCCCATAAAAGGGGGTGGGAGACTGTGCACACAGCCCCTACTCATGACTGTCAGCAACACAGAGATCCAAGTGTTTGCACATAGTTCGTCTGTGTCATTGCTGGTTTTTGTGGGACTAACATTTTCATATCCCTCAGAACCTTATTCTCAGTGCACCTGTCTCCCAGGGCAACCATCATAGGCCCAGACAGTGTGCGCCTACCTTTGTCAGAGATAGTGCGTTGGGTTGCTCAGTTACCTGATGACGTGGAGCAGGGCATGTTCTGATGTGGCCTTGAAAATCCTGGTCATCACCACAGCATGCCCCTACAGAAGCACATTCATGTTCATGCTTATCAACACAAACCTACAAGAGCTGTTCCTGCACTCGACGAACCACTACAGGCTTCCACATAATGTTTCTGTCACAAACACCTCCAGTAATTCCTACAGTTATTCCCTTCAGCGCATAAAAATACAAAATTCACTACACACCATGCACCAACAAAGAACACATTTTGTATGACATGTGATCCATTTATTGCTCTATGCATTCAAAGCATCTTCAAATGAGGCAAACTTTAAATCTGTACTGAACAGCAAATGCTTTGAATTTCTGCAGTTTTTTTTAAATTTCTTTCTGTTCTTTTTTCTACATATACAAATGTAAAAAGTGTTCTTACCCTTTTTGTTCCTAATCAAAACAGAAAAAGCATTTCACAACAGTTTAAAAATAGGTTTAACTTTTACAGAATGCAAGTCTGTAACAAACTCAAAATTGTGAAAAGCGTGTTGTGCACAAAAGTGAACCGGGTTCCTGTGTTCTTGGAAGACATGCTGCATACTTATCAAACCGAGCCATTATACGCCTTTTTGCCCTGCAATTCAGTGACCTGTCTTCGTCGAGAATCCCATGATGCAAAGTGCGGAAGAGACGGCTGCCAAAGGAGGAAGAGGAAAGTTAGCGTGCTGCAGCCAGACCTGTCACGCTGCTCCCCAGTGACGTTTCATTTGCATGACGGCGAAGGAAAACAGTGGCGGAACAAAGGGTGGGAGAGGGACCCAGGGAACAGCTGGCTGAAGACCGTGGCAGAACAGGGTCAAACAACAAACCCCTTCTGCTTCACAAGCTTTCATTCTAATTTGGTTGCCTGCCATGTCTTCAGCTAACACCCGTGATCAAATGTGGCTTTGGTGATGCAAACCATTCAGCAGATGCTTCAACTGGTTCGTGTCCATGTAAAAGTTCACCCACCCCGCTTCAGCAGCAGGTCAGATGTTCTGAGCCTGTGGTCACTTTGGCCATGTCTGGGCTATCAAACCAAAAGGACCCTTTGATGTCCTTAGTAATTAAGTGATCATGTAATGCATGATGATGATATATTTATTGTATACTCACTCTCAAAATGAAGTTTGACCATTTGCTTTAGCCCTTTCATTGATAACTAGTATGAAACCAAACATGAAGGAATTTTAAGTCTTGATTTGTACAAGTCACAGATATCTAACAGAGCTCTGAATAATACAACAAACATTTTCAAAACAAGAAATGGCTGATGAAAGTGGTCTGTCGAACACACATTTTTACACAGTATTGAGGCACTTTGCATTATGACTGAGTAAAAGGGTCCTTCAAATATCAAATTACTGTTAATTAGATTGTTAAATGTCAAAAAATAAAATGACCATATTGATATATCAGGACGAGTCAAATTTTTGAAAAGGCAAAACCTCTGTAATTTAATCGGTGTGAAGTCTCTGCGTATTATTTTGGCAGACCTTTAATTTAACTAGTTGCTCCTGCCCAAGGTTGACATTTTCAGCCAAATGATTTACGGTTACTCACTTCTTCAGGGGCGCACGAATATCAGGGCACTGGCGTATGTATCGTTACCAGCTGCCAGATGCGTCTGTCCTTCAGAGCTCCTTAATGGCATCACCTTAGACAAGGCTGCTCATTAAACACTACAAAGATAAGGTGTCATGGTCACTATATGAGCTTTCACACATTGTTTCTCCTCAGAAGTCACCAGAGTCACTTTTGCAGTCCTTTTAGCCATTAATTGAAGACAACATGACCCTACGAATGGCAGAATATCATTAGTGATGTTAAGATCCGATTTTTTTCACATAGATTCAGATCCAGATCCGATCCACCCCTCCGGATCGCGATCCAGATCCAGATCCATGCTTTTGAGTTTCAAACTTTTTAAAAATCTG
>JABJVR010010824.1:0-45218 GCA_025773905.1 Chitala chitala | reverse complement strand
CCCTGCCCTGCGCCCTATGTGCTCTGGGATGGGCTCCAGGCTTCCCCGCGACCCTCACCAGGAATAAGCGGTTAAGAAAATGAATGAATGAATGAATAATATTTTTTTTTATATATAATTGTTATTTATACATTTTGCTTATTCAAAGATAAGAAATTCAATTTTGTTGTACTACTTTGTCTGTTTTTATAAATTAAACCCAGTAACAGTATTGACAGTGTGGGGCCTGGGTTGAATTGAGTGACAGGATTGATGGTTAAACTCTATATTATTTTGTAAGGTTTTGTTGACTTTATTTGGCCTTGCATTTTAAGATGTCAATAAAATATGCATTCATTCTAAAACTATTGCTTGGGTGTTTCATTACTGTATACTCTACATTCTACAACGTGCTGTCTTTTCTATTTTCTTTTCTTCCAATGGAAATTTTGTACATAAAACAATAATAATAACATGTAAGGTTTTAAAGTCATGAGTGTGACGAGTATTTTAAACATGCGTGAATTTAATGTTTAATGACAGAGCGTTTTCAGAAAGCCTTTTACACACCTTTTTGGATCTCAACAAAATAGCCAGTAACTGGTGAAGGGTTGGGATAAGATGAATTATGTAATCAGAGACATACCACACGATGTCTTTTGTGCAGGCTAAAATACTTAGTTTTCACCTATGCAGTGCATGCATTTTTGCATAGCTGATGTCAGTTGACACGATAACTCCTGGGTAAAGAACACCGTCATACATTACTACAAAACAGTAGTTCCCAACCACTTCTGGGTTCATCCAATCAATGCCAGTGGGATTTATTTTTTAATTTATTTTGTGCGACCTTCACATTAAAACACTGACAGTAATTTTCTACGTAAAAAAACGTAAAAAAAAACAATTTCTATTAATAAAATTAAAAATTTAAAAGGAAATCACCTTTTTTAGGGTAACAATATTGACGTGTTATGCTTGACTACTCAGGTGTTACGTCATAAAACATCATGAAATGTAGAGTGTGAATGAGACAGACTTGTGCTTCAACCGTAGTCTTCCTTTCAAAGAGATGATGAAACTTCCTGTTTATCACAAGCCATGTTAAGTAAAATATCATTATTCATTCTTTGACGTACTATGTAAACAGGGTTTGTTGCATTATTTTATTAGCCTAGGAAGCTATTAATACAGAATCCAAGAAATACGAATTTAGTTCACGTTAAATAGCTCACGTAAACCACGAGTCTTTTTTCTTTACACCAACTTACCGCTTGATGTCAGTGTTGTTTCGTATTCTGGATAATTTATATATAAATTCAAAGTGGTACTTTTCTTTTATTAATGCTTTACTTTTGCTGAGAGCAGTCAAGTGGTAACATTATTGGAGATGTTTCTTCCACCCCTTTCCCCAAAATGGGTCAACAGAGATTCCGCTATCACGCGTTGGGTTTTCATCTTAAGAGTTTTACATTTTTTGCAGAATAAAAACCAAACGGACTGCGTTTAGTTAAACGAAATATAAACGGACACATATAAACTAACACCTCCAAGCGTTACACATTTATCTAATTTCGCGTTTTATTGCTTAACTACAGACTGTTGTTATTTTCATAAAAAGTATTTCGCATGGCTATAACTACCAGTACAGAAGGTGCCAAAAAGTTGTGATAAAGTTTCATGTGTTGAACTTAAAAGCTTTAATACTTAAAAAACTCCGTGATGTTATAAAACTTTTTCTAATAAAAACATCGTATCACTGTGATAAAACTGTCGACGTGTTATCCATAGCAAGGAAATAAAATACCTCCAGGCTGCTATGAGTTTAAAATGTGTATTTAATGTAACCTGTATTGAATTTATCGTTTGTATTAATATATAAATTATATAAGTATTTTCAACCTTCACCTTTTGACCTTACACCATATGTACTGACTGTACACAACACACATACACATACATACATGTGCGCATACATTGTTTCAGGTTTCAGCTGCATGTTAAACAGAAACAGCAAAATACAGTAGGCTATTGTGTAATAAAACAGTACTGTGAGAATTGGGTAAACACTAATTTTTGAAACAATAAGCAATTAAATTAAATACCATAGTATTGGAGCTACTCATTTCTTTCCCATACACAACTAATTACTTAAATGTCAGATATTTTTCCCACAGGCCCTGTTATTGCAAGGTTTTGCTAAAGGCGAGGCTTTTCAGAAATGCACGTATTACCTTATAACAGAAGAAAAAACATCATTAGGGCTTATTTAAAACTACATAATGTACATTGCAGAAAGTAAAACGATAAACTTTTTAACAATATAGTATATTTACAGTACAACACCCAGCCACTAGAGTTGCACAAGCCAGTGCACTTAGTGCCAGTCTCAAACCCGGGTAAAATGGGTACGGTTGCATCAAGAAGCGCATCTGGTATAAAACCTGTGCCAGAAGAAATATGTGGATCACAGATCAAATGTTCATACTGGTCAGTCGAGGCCTGAGTTAGTACCGCCATTTGGTACTATTAGACAGCAGGGTACTGGTGGAAACTATGCTACCATTAGTTGAAGAGGGGGAAGGAGAGGGGAAGGCTTGTTCAGTAACAGTAGGAGAGGAGGAAGGGTAAGAGTATGGAGGTGAGATGTGGAACTTTGAATGTTGGCACTATGACTGATAAAGGGAGAGAGTTTGCTGATATGATGGAGTGGAGAAAGGTAGACATACTACAGGTATATGTAAAAGAGACAAAGTGGAAGGGGAGTAAGTTGAGGAGCATTGGAGGTGGGTTCATACTGTTTTTCCATGGTATACATAGAAAGAAAAACAGTTTAGGGGTAATCCTGATGGAAGAGTATATTAAGAGTGTATTGAAGGTGAGAAAAGTCTCTGAATTTGTCAGAAATTGAATGGGGTGTTGTTAAGTGCATATGCCTCACAAGTGGGATGTGAGATGAAGGAGAAAGAACTCAGGAGTGAGTTAGATGAAGTGGTGGAGAGTGTAGCCAAGGAAGAAATAGCAGTAATGGGAGCAGACTTCAGCTGGCATGTTGGTGAAGAGAACAGAGGTGATGAGGAGGTGATGGGTAGGTATAGTGTTAAAGAGAGGGTTGTTAGTGGTACACTCCAAAAAAGATGGAAATGGTGGTGGCCACATATTTTACGAAAGAAGAGGAGCACAGTGTGACATAACAGTGGAGAAAACTGCACATAGATGGGCTATGTTTTATGCAGAAGACACACAACCTAAAAGAGATTATAGACTCTAAGGTGATGACAGGGGATAGCGTAGCTAGATGACAGTGGATGTTGGTCTGTAGCATGACATTGAAGGTGAAAAAGAGCAAGAGAGTGAGGACTGAACTGAACCACAACTTAGATAATGGAACCTGAAGGAGAAAGACTGTTGTAGGAAATTCAGAGGAAAGGTGAGACAGGAGCTGAGTGGTGGTAAAGAGGTGCTGGATGATTGGGTAACTACTACAGGAGGGGTGATGGAGACTTCCTGGTGGAAGTACAGGAAAGCATATGGAGGAAGAGGGTTGGTGAGAAAGAAGTGGGATAGTCAAAGAGATGAAGACAGTAGAGATGAGTAGAAGAGGATGGAGCACAAGATGAAGAGAAAGGAGGTGAAGGCTAAGGAAAAGGTGTGTGGTGAGTTGTGTAACAAGCTGGACACAAAGGAAGTAGAAAAAGACTTGTACTGACTGGAGATGTTTGGGAGCGATGGCACTGGAGTTTTTAATCAGGTCATTTAACAAAAATTTGGAAAGTGAAGGACTGCTTGAAGAGTGGAGAAGAAATGTACAATTTTTTAAGAATAATGGAGATGTACAGAGCTGCAGCAACTACTGAGACATGAAGTTGATCAGCCACACCATGACATTATGGGAAAAAGGAGTGGAAATTAGGCTGAGAGGAGCGGGGAAGATCTGTGAACAGCAATATGGTTTCATGCCAAAAAAAGATAGCTACAGATGTAATATTTGCTTTCAGATTGGTGATGATGAAGTACTGACAAGGCCAAAAGATGCATTGTGTATTTGTGTATTTACAGAAAGCATGTGACAGAGTGCCAAGAGAGGAGTTGTGGTATTGTATGAGGAAGGGTGATTAAATTCTTAAAGATGAAATATGAGGGCTGTATATGCCTTTTGAGAGCCAACACAATGTGTCTTTGTTTTAGATGCTGTGAATCAGGAGGTGACCTTACTTTCTGCTTGCTCACAGACACTTAGGAGAACAAAATAGAAACATAGTGGATGGGTTTTGATTGTTGTCTTTATCACACAAAGGACCCCTGATTTGTAAGATAAAGTTAAAAAAAAAAGATAAAAGAGCTGCTCGAGGACAGCCAAATTTGGGGGATACAACTCACAGGAACACACGTCACATCTGAAATATCCCATCTTAAGCTGTGAGTCTTTTGGGTATGAGACCCTGATGTTATTGTGACAGAAGGGAACAAAGATAAGACACATATCTTGTCATTTCCTGGCATTGCTGTACATTTCTGTGTGGCTTCATAAAGCTTCAGATCTGAATATTTCATTAACTCCACATCAGGCCAAGCTGAGCACTCGTGAGCATAAATCGAGGATGATGTTACACGTGCTTCATGACAGTAATAATGAATCTTAACGCCAAAATTCTCATCTTTACTAGTGAAGAGGGAGTTTTCCGTGGCATGAGCTATTTCACATTTGACAAAACGTTTATGCCTCGCTCGTTGCTGAAAAGAGCAAACCATGTGGAGGAAAGCATGTTTATGTGCACAGGTTTAGTACATCCTCAAAGTCTGCTTCATGACTTTTTGTCTTTGCACTACGTGAACTGAAGGCACTTTGAGCCTAAATGACTCACAGCCAACAATAATGATTACGCTTGATTTGTTTCATCGATTTTCTGTGTTTGCTGCGGGCCGTGAAGGGTTTTAAACTATGAAATCCCTGTTCGCTGCATGTGTCTCCCCTTGATCCAAGGTTCCTGTCCAGATGTCTGGTTTCCCTCAGGACCCCCTGAGGGGCTTCCCACCAGTGCTACCTTTCAGCACTTTCAAAAAGACTGAAAGCACTTGCTTCAATTTATCAGATGCCGTTGAGTTCTGAAAGCCAAACAAAGCAGTCAAATGCACATGACCTTTTCATCCTCATCATTGGTTTTGTGTATGTGTGTTCATGCTTCAGTTGATGAAGCATTGATACAAGGATTTAAAAGTACATTGCAAGTCATGTGACTTTTACAGGTAAGGTCAGGTGTGGAATCTATGTTAGACACAGAAAAGAGATGCCTGGACTAATTTGTTTCAGATCTGAGGAAACCACAAGAGTTACAGGGGAATTTAGAGAATTACTTGATCACACAACCTACACTAATGCAAGCACTGGAGCCACTAAACAAGAACATCCATCTATTCACACATGTCTTCTTACAGTAGGTGTAATAAGACACAGATTTGTGTCAGTAACAGGGTGCAGTGAGACAGGACAGTGTCTCTCTGTCTTCCATCCAGGGTGGGTGACAATGCATCCATAGGCTACATGTGACAGAAATAGGGTCACAGCTTGTCGATAGTATTTTTAAACAGCCAAAGCTGACCCAGGATCTGTACAAACACTGCCAAATACCATTTATTTATAGCTGATCTTGGATGATGTGATGGTGCTTTTTGTCTTGTATGTGATAAGGCTACCTCACAACAAAGGTATAATGAAACATAACAACATTTGATAAATCGGGATATGGTATGATGCGCTAGTTTGTTGTGGGACAGAACGAGAAGTGTTTAATGTTCATATTTTGTGTCTGAACACTGCAGACCATAAATCATTCTGTTTAATCAGCAATAACGAGGCTGAAAAACATAAAGCCCTGACAGTGTTGAGCAAACACTGAACATTAGTTTTGATGACAGGGATTGCTGTATCACTAACAGCATTGTTTCAAAAATGGAACATTGTTTCATAACAAATTAGCTCTCATTTCTCGTTTCTGTATATATAGGTATAATTTACAGTCACCTTTTTTCTTTAAGGCATTTTGAAGAAAGCAGATGTAAGCTTTGCTTTCAGCAGGTACTGTTTACTGTATGTCTACAGTTGCAGTACAAGGTTATTGTGTGGTTAGAAGTTGCCATGGTATTCTGTGATAAAGGCTGATCAAGGATGAGCCACTAGTAGCAGGTGAGTTCTGTTCTGGTCATCTATTCAGATAGGATGGGATCATTCAAAGTACAAGAATAAACATTACATTTTGGGAAACTTTCTAATGTCCAGACACTTCAGTGTAGAGGTGAAAGACTGATCTCAGTGGAGTCAATAAGGTTAAGTTACACCATTCATGGTCTTAGCAGAACTGTGTCTGAATCAAAGGCATGGTGAGGAACACATCCACCTCCAAAAAGTGCAGCTTCACATCATATGTGTGCCCTTAAAAGAAAATAACCATGCAGGAAGCTGAAGGAATGATTTGGCCTGGGAATAACCTGTGCACTGCTTTTGATTTACAAAATCCATTTATCAGTGTGAGCACAGGGAGAGCGAGAGATATATTCACAGGTAGAAAAGGATCTGAGTGAGAGGTGAAGGTTGTATCTTGCAACTGCTGGCTCTGTGCAAAAGCGCTGTGTCAGCGGTGCAGGAGAGAGAGAGAGAGAGAGAGAGAGAGAGAGAGAGAAGATGAGGTCTTTCTTCCACAGAAACTACACTAAGATCACTGACAGAAGCTTACATCCTCAAGGTTCTGGGTGCTTAAGCTGGAACTTACTGTGCCTGTGAGTGCCAGATAACAAAGGATTCTCAATGTATTTCATCCTCACTTCCCCTTATACCATCAGGTTGCTAAATCCAGCTACAGTCTGAAGGTGACACAGAGGATCATCAGAAAGTTAGAGGCTTATGAAAGGCAGAGGCTTATAAGAAGGTTAGTAGCTTCCAAGACGTAAGCCACTAGGACTATGGATCCAGCCTTTGACTGTGGTGATTTGGGTAGCATGGGGACCACTGTGTTCTGAGTGATGTGATTGTAAAGGTGTTGTGGTTGGGTTAATGTTACAAAAATTAGTCCACTTGGGGGGGACACTTTCACATCCCCTGAGCTATAGAAAAGTGAACTGGTCTGTATTTCTGTCATAGCACTCAGCAGAGGCTTTGAGAAAGTAAGTTGCCCTCCTACACGCTTCCCACCAGGTATGAGAGAAACAAAGCGGAACTTCACCAATGACCAAGCAGTTATAGCATCCCTTTTACAATCTGAATCTCTTTCAGACTAAGTAATAGTTTGTCTTCAAGGTCATTTCAGTTTCAGTCAAACCAAGAGTAAATTTTCAGCGTCTCAGCGTCTGGCTGTTTCTTAATGCTCTGCAACATGTATGATTTAGGATTCGATATTTAGTTGTTGCTTGAGGTTTAGCCATTGAATTTAGTATTGCTACAGTAATAAAAACTTAAAGCTGTGGATTGGCTTTTAAAACGTTGCAGATTGATGTGGTTTTAACAGCAGTGTAAATTGCTGCTATACGGCATTCTCTGTCCTGGGAAGCAGATGTAAATCAGGAACCACTGTTTTTTAAAAAGTGCAGTGCCTTTATATTAATGCTCATAAGTCAACTTCAGAACAGGTGAATGAAAAAACATGAAGTTCAATGTAAGGCAGCCATAAATGCATCTTGTTTTTGCTTTTCACACTTGTTATGTTTGATAGGAATTGGCTCTTTCTCTAACAGTTTCTCTGGTATCTTTTTGGATTCATATTTTTGTAGTTCTGAGATAACCTGCTTTAGCTGAGCCCAGGAGATACAAGTTAAATCTGTCTGTGAAAATTATTTACTACTGGATATACAGTATTATAATACAAAAAAAAAATCCATATAAAATTTAAGTGAGCAGTGCACCATTTAATGCAACTTTTAACGTTTAATTACATAATTAGAAAACAAACTTTTTAAAATGGGAAAAAAATTCAGTAACATACAGAAATAATATTTTTGAAGAAAATAAAATAACTTTCCACTTTCAAACTCTCTGAAAACAATACTGAGGAAATACAGTATGTGATAGAATGTCTTCTTTTCCTATTGATTTATTTTAATGCGCAACATGAAGACAACTGTGATGTTGTAATAACTGAAAAATAAAAACATGAAATCATTAATCGTCCACTCTGACATCACATCCCCATGTGAGATTTAAGAAAAACAAAGTGTTTAACAGTTTAATTGTTGCTGTGTTGTGCAGTTCTGAGCGCAGCGTGTTTTTCAGTCCATGCAGCGGTGAGGGCTATTGACAAAGGTAAAACACTGAGGGATTTTTAGATGTTTGTAAATGCTGCAGAAGGACTAGTTTCAGTGCTGCATCATCCTACACATGGGCGCAAGTTAAAGTAGGCTTGAAAAGGTTCTTCTTCCAGTAGACACCTCTAGACGGCCATTTATCAGGTTATTGGATGTCTCTCATTGGAATGATTTATATGGTTTCCATTTTACTATCTGTTCCCTGCAATTAATCTCATTACATTTCCCAGTGAAACAGTAACATGTTGGCTGCATCAGTAGTTTGTGACCTGAAGGCATGCTTATTTGGCAGAGTGGATGGGTACCGGCCTGACCCACAGCAGTAGCTTGAACTTAGATGCTTGAATGCCCCACACCAGAGGGCATCAATGGGGTGTGAAGGAGGGGCACAGAGCCTGCATCTCTGGATAGCTGCGGCACCAGATAAATCCCCTCTATCGTTCATTTTTTCGAAACCCTGAATTTATTTACCTACTTGCATGCATCAGCTTATAAAACCTGGTGTCCAAAGGGACATTGTGATATAATTAAGGTGGACTTGTTAGTATACATGCATTTAATATAAAGGCAGGAAGTTTAAAAAGCCAATCAGTGACCTTCCCTGAGCCTCTTTAGTCTGGGAATTCTGAGTTGTGTTTAATCCTGTTTAACAGAACCTGGTATCCGTACATGTCAGACTGCCACTGAAAGAGAAATGATATTCATTAATTCTCTTTCAGAGGATGAGGAGAACCTAAATATGGATGAGTTTACTTGTCATGCCTCGTGCCAGAGATTTGTTTTTAATGTTGGGCGCTCTAAGCAGTTTAGTGCAGGACGAGCCGCAAATGCTCCTCTCCCTTACATCATTCATCCTTGTTCCACAACACTGACATCAGTGGCGAATGGACTGAAAACATGTAAATGATTTGAAACCGACTAACGGGTCATGATGGAGGACTGAAAAGTCAGGGTCTGGACTGCTTGTCACAAGGGAAGGTGCAAAGGGTGAAGGCATAGTGAGTGGCTTCAGTGCTTATGGTGTTACCTTTACAATTTTGGATAGAATGGGGGGGGGGGGTCAAAAATCCAGCTCATACCTGAAAAGCCGATATTCAACAATTGGAGGTAGTGTTTGTATGCCCTTTTAAAGTGTTAGTCCTTGGTCATTGTAAGAACTTTTGGTTGAAAGTGTGCATTTACTCACAGGAGTAGATTACCCATGTGGCTCTAGGTCACAGAGCTCAGGTTTTCAAATGAAGTGAGTTAAAGTTAATAACAAGCTGATTTAGTTGTATTGTTGTTTTCCTCTAATCTTAACACTCTGTGAGATGTGCACCCACAAAATGGACTCACTGTGTGAATTTACCTTTAAATTCTATCACATGGGAATAACATGATGGTTTAGCTGCTCTGCTGTATTACACATCGAGCACATTCAGTGTATGTGGATAAACCTGGGGCCTACAGATGACACTACAAGGTGAAGCAGAACAGGCTGTTCTGAACGGTACACAGTACTGGTGCTATTTGATTTTTTTCATGTGTTCCAAAGTAATTGTGCTGCACTGCTAGAAGTTTAATTGAAGGAGACGGGCCCCATTGGTGAACCAGCTGTGTGCTACTGCTAATCCTGACTCCCACACAGTGAGCTGCCAGGGCACTATCTCCCATGTGCCCGCAAGCAGGAGAAAAGGACAGAGCAGTGGTGCAGTTTCCAACAGTGCTACACCACACCTCACTTCTGCTAGCTTTTCCATGAGTCTGAGAAAGGGACCTTTATTTCTGTCAGTCATGTTTCCCAAAATCATGCAGCCAAACATCAGGCCAAAGACTGCTCCATGAGCATATCTGAACATGTCTATAACTGTGTTTATAACTAAAAGTAATTTTATTTACATGTCATATACAATTTTTCTATTGCTCACATTCATGGTATTGTTTAGACAGGATCTTGATCTTCTATATTATATTGGTGAAAATGTGAGTTAGATGTTAGTAGAATTATTGGCTGTTGGAGGGCTGGGTTGGGGATGGATGTGTTTCAGTCCAAACAGCAGGACTTTTTCTCCTTCTGGGACATCTCCAGGGCAGCAGGCAGAGAAGAAGCAGGGCTCTGGGTAAGAGACAGGACTCCATGGAGAGACGGCATGCCAGGCACGAGACTCACAGCCAAGGTGGCGCTGAAAAGCAGACAGGCCTCCAGGGTGCAGGTAGTGTTCCAGGAAATAGGTGGGCCTCCTCAGGGGTGTGAGTGAGAGGGTGGAGGCCAAATACCAATGAGCAGTCAGGGAGGGGTCAGACTAATAAAAAACCTATTAAATGTCATTCAGTGATTCTTGGTTTCTTTATAGCAGTGGAGGAGGGGTAGTCATGCTGTCCATGATTGGACGCACTGTGATTGGCTCAGGACTGTCACGCCACACGCCAGATCCAGTGGGGGACAGAACAAGGTCCTCTGAACGCTGAGCAATGCCCGGATATATCAGAGCTTTTGTGGTGTGCGCTAAGTTTAGCATGATGCTACTAATCTTTTTTATTGTGGTTCCATTTACACACCACCTGCCCACTCAAGTCATCAGTGAGTAGCATTCACAGATGTCCGTGGATGCGACAGGTGGCTCAGTCAGTGTGGTGTGTGGTCTGTGCCAAGGAGAGTTTGTGTTACACGTTTCCTTGTTTGCTTTATTCCTCCTACATGGGGCTCCTCAGCTTTATTCACATTTTTGACCCCAGTCTCTTGGAAAATGAAACCTGAGTTTAACATTGTCAACAGAAGAAATTTCACTGGAACTGGATCTGCGATGTGACTGAAATCACGCTCAGATTACACAGCCACACATCTCCTTAGCTATTATTGTTAAAAATATATGCTGGTGATTTTTACTTATACGTGGGTGGAACACACATTTATAATTAAACTAGTGTCCGCACTAATATTTTATGAGATCACTTTATTGTCCTGTCTGGAGATGGGGAACCTTTCTTATGTGCTGGATAAAACATGTGCAGTAATGGCCTTGCTGGTTGTATGCTGTGCTTTTTAAACTGAACTGTTTCATTAAGCAAACACAAGTGGAGGTGCTCTACTCAGAGACTATTATGAAGAGAGAACATTCAGTGTGATCTTTAAAGTGCTCCCTTTAGCTCAGCCCTTCACGTCAAATACGGTCGGTCAACTGGGCACGCTGAACCAAGCTGTCGTTCAAAGCAACACTGTCATTAGAGGTCGAGCACTTTTCTGTCTCATGACTGAGAAAGTAATTAATCACGGCTTGCCAACCCCCCTGGTAATGTTGTGATACAGAGGCTGCGTTCACCTTTAAACATAAGCCAGACCAATATTCGAAGAGGAGTGCTGTGTCAGTCAGCCACCTCTGAGTGCTAAAAATGGCAGTATAGAAGAGCATACTGGGATCAGCTGCAGCATGTCACGCCTTCATTAAATTAAACAGGTTCTTTGCTGAATGTGTTATGTGTCATATTGATTGAAAATCCACAAAAGGATATTTTTATTGATGACTTGTGTGGACAAGGACTGCTCATCATTAACCTTTTATTAGGATAAAAAAACAATAAAATGCCTGCTTAATAATCAATACCAACAGGTTTATTTTGAATTACTTGGGGGTTCTGTGTTATATTCTTTTAAAACAAATTGCTAGCACTGATGTAAAAGTAGTTAGTGTGGACCCATACTGTATAAACACTCTCAGTGTTACATTAACACTGCCAGCTTTGCTGTGTATATGGTAACAATACAAATAGAATATTTGTGATATTCACATAAAACAATTATAGGGTTGATGCCGGTATGATGTCTTGCATTGCTAATTTGCATTGCTAAAATGAAATAAAATGAATGACATTTCTATCAATAGTGTGAATACCACAGTCTCGTGACAGGCAGATTGGCATCCACTCTGCAATAGCACACTCTCAGATGTACAACAAAACACCTGAACCTTGTGCATGTTCTGTGGGAGAGCATCAGGCTTGATTGAGGAAACCAACACAAACACAGGGAGACGTGCAGCAAGACTGCACAGATGCAGCACTGAGGCTGGACTCCAGCTAGGCTACCACCAGGGTGTGAAACAGCAACACCACCCACCATGCCACATTGCCATTCTATTGTGGTCTCTTGGAACCAAATATTAAACTGTGAGAATTATGGGATGCAAGAAAACTTTGTCATCTCTTTGTAAACAAATACCAGCATTGTGCTAAAATGCAACATCTTGTTTAGTGAATTTAAAAACAAACATTGTTCTTTTGCCAGTCAGATCCCAGAGAGAACTTAACATAAAAGGGTTATAACTATGTCAGCTTTATGATTCTGCATAGCAATCACTACTGCCTAGAAAGAGGAGGAGAATGAGGAGCAGAAGTAGGAGGAGGAGGAGGCTTTATCTTTATCTTTAAACCTCAATCATCCACCTGCTGTATTATCTGTAATTTCTGTGAAGCGCTTTGAGAAAACTTGCTGTGAAAGGCGCTATATCAAAATAAATTGAAATAGATATTGAATTAAAGTGAGAAGCGTGACAGCATTGTGAATTTCTCACTTCAAAGAGGTAAATAACTGTCCAGGAGAAGGAACAGGAGAGGGAAGGTGCTTTGTGTACATAGAACAGTTAAGCTGAGTGACTCAAATACCTGGAGAGAAATTACATATTTGTTTGGTGCTGCAAGTTTTTAAGAGTTCCTAGTTTTTCATACTGTTGAGAACTTGTCTTTCCAGTCCAAGCTACATGGTTCCCTACACCATCGTTTTTATAAGAAGGTTCTTTTTGTTTGAATGAAGTATGCAGAGATAAAGTGCCAGTCAAACACTTCAACACAGCAACGTTTTTATATTCAAAATGAGTCTCACTCTAAACTATCAGTTCACGTTTTTGTTTGAATTTGTTCTGGTTCATTAATAGCAAAATACATTCTGGAGCCATAAACAAAAGCAGTTTTAATGAGATTGTTATTGGTTTTAGACCATAGTTGTTTAGTGCCACCTTACCACATCCTACCAGAATTTTACTTAGAAAAACAAGTATTACTCTAAATCCTTTAATAGAGTTGCATGGAAAACATATGCATTCAATACAACACATGACCCAGAAAAGAATAAAAGTTTGGAGAATGGATGGATGGACATTCAATACAAGTATAATATCAAAATTGTTGCAAATTAGTTCACTTTTAAATGGCAATTCTGCTTGTAATGTTTAGTTTGAAACTAAAATCTAACTAGTGTTTTAATTATCAAGTAAAGGTAATGAAAATGCAGCTGTACTGTACTAGTTATTTACAACAGAAAAAGTATTACTTAAGAGGATTAATTTGCACAGTGGAGAGGGTGCAGAATAAGGGCTGGGTTTGTGATTAATGAGATTTAATTTAATGACACCTTCAGTAAGACTGTCATCTTTGTATCAGGGTATAAGTCACCTGTCCATTCTGTTCCTTCATACAGCATTACGGTAATGATGAAGTGTCTCCCCCCCAAGATGATCTGTGTGTTTTGCTTTTTTTGCCACAGGTGGCAGAAGGTGAACTGAAATACAGCAAATGTCAGAATGATTCATCTGGTCTAATGCAGGAAAACTACAGTCTATACTATGAAAAGTTTATGGCAGGCTGTGCTCCAGAGAAGACATGGGCAGTAATGTGACATTGCACTCTGGTCTCTTGCCACTACATTTCCAACCAAGAAACTAACTTGAATGGTGCCCTGAAGATTATATTTTTCAGCTTTTGTGGCATCAGAAAATCTAGGTAGAGTAAAGAACAAATGCTGACATGGGGTCTGTGTGAGGAGGACATACTTCCGGACTGAGTCCATCACCCCAGCTTGGTTCATAGGCATTCAAAACTGTAGTTTAAGTACAGCTGAAGTTGTGTCTTTCCGTTCGGTGTAGTCGTGTTAAAGGGGAAAAAACCATGACATAGTTGGTGTCGTAAACAGGATCGGAGTTGGGACCGGATGGTTCGGCCTGTCAGAGTCATGTTAAAAAGGAAAAAACCACGACAGTAGTGATCTTACCAGGGACATCTGAATGTGGAAACTCTGCATTATATTTGAAAAAACTTTCAATACCCAAGTACTAAATGTAACTAAATAATTTTGACAGTGGTATGAAAATGTGCTTATTTACACAACATAAAAGACTTTTACATAAAGACATGTACAGTACATGTACTTCTTTTCTTATTTTACCCTATGAAATGTGATTTTTTTTAATCAAGGATTGTTGATTTTTTCTTTTTTTTGAAAATGCAACAGCGCATCTCACAGTATCTTGAAACAAAACACATCAGCATTTTCCCAAGTCGGACACCACAAATAACAAAGCTACCCTCAGTTTGCCTGCCTTTTATCAGCCTTTAAGAGCCAAGCTGCTGGTAAACTCCACCTTTCTTCTCAAACTGACAAGTTGCACACAATGCCTTTTTATTAACCAGTCTTCTGCATCAACACAGCAATCTAGATAAGAGGCTTTAAAAAGACATTATTTGTACTTATGACCATTAAAAAGCTTGTTTTTTAGTTTAGGTAATGCAGACACTATAATAAGTATCCCATTACGATTTCCCAGAAGTATAATGAAAAAAACATTTGCATCGTGCTGACACTGATCTGTGGCTCATCACCCTGATCTGTGGCTCACCACCCTGATCTGTAAATTACATTAATTGTTTAGTCATTTACATTTTGAATTAATTATATGAAGGTACGTACTTTTTGTTGTAGGTGTATTTGAATATTTGTTGATCACTAAGATGACATGCAAAGTATTGTAAATACCTACAAGTCACATAATTTTAATTTCTGTGAAATTGGTGGTCTCATAGTTTCCAAAAATGTTTGCATATTTCTGTAGTTTTCAGTAGATTTTCAGTAGAGCTACATCTGTTCTCTTCTCATTTTCAAATTCAGCTTTTCAATATTCAAACAGTGGAGTTTATATAGGAGTAGATTTACAGTTGAGTCACTGATTCTCAAGCTTAATAATCCATCTATGTCTTATGTTTTAATAAATGTCAGAGAGAAGCATTAAAAATACTCAGTATTCATCTGGGTGAAATCAAGTACATTGTAGCTGTCGAAGCATTTTTTTTCTCTTGTGGGCCTAATGGCTGCTATTAAATGTAGAGTATCAATATTGGGTTTGGCATTATCATTTCTCCCTCTAGCAGAGCATGCCAACTTTACGTATTCAGTGGGTTCAGTTCATTACAACCTTTCCTTCATCCTGTAGTGTAGGGTATTGTGTGTGTGTGTGTGTGTGTGTGTGTGTGTGTGTGGGAGGACCACATGTGAAATAATGAGTGCCCAATACCCTCAGAGATAATCCCTTTATCTTTACCTGTCAACTGCTCACAAACTGGACCCTACCCCACACCCACCCTGTGCACAAGGTCCCTAGTCACTAACCATGCCAATGCTCACAACTGAGGTAAAGTCACATTTATTTAAGCTCTGGTTTAAAGCTTAGCACTTGTAACCTTTTGGGGCTGGGCTGGCAAATGGGCGAGATTATGTGGTTTTGCACACAGCAGCTGCTTGTCCTACAGGTGAATGTGATGGATATTGGGCATGGATGGAGAATTTCAGCACATCCTTACTGGTCTCTCTCATAAGGTGCTTCTCAGGACTGGGTTTAGTTAGCTATGCTTGTTACATGAAGACATCATAACTAACTGTATTATGGTGCTTAGCTGTTGCTTCTTTTTTGAAGTTGATTCCAATTTAAATTTTAATTCTGCTGGATATTCTGCTGGGAAAAAAAATGATTAAGCTAAATTTTAGGAAGCCTTACCATCAATCATCAAAAACCATGTATTTAATCACAAATGTTATGGAATTTTAACCTTAGCCTGCTTATCTGCTTTAAGCAACCATCACCACCATTTTCCACTGTTAATGATGAGGGTGGTGCATCATCGTCTGCTGCTAAGGGAGAACATCCGAGCACATATGACGTTACGGCTGTCTAATGAAGGTCTGAACGTGAGGCTCAGGGCAACCTCCCCAAGTGCCTGTTTGACAGGAACTGCTGTTTGCCTATCTGCATCCTGTACATGTGCCACTTCCTGTTTGCTAGCCCTTATTGATTGGTGCAAGTGCCCAGATCCCGAGGGTTCTGCTGGCATTCTTTGGCTCCTCGACCTTCAGACATCCTCCCCCCCACCCTGCCCCCTTACAATGGGACCTCAGGGAACTTATTGCTAATAAAAAAACCTATTGATGGGACCTCTGCCTTTAACAGGCACTATGGTAGCAGCAAGACACTAAGATCTCAAGTCAATAAAATCTGTTTTTCAGTCTGCATTGCTGAGAGGTGCTTGTCAGCATGGAAGGAAATTAAATGTTTGAATGAATGGCTGGAAGAAGGCTGTTTACAGCATGTGAAAGGAGGGGGAGCTGGGGCAAATGGGTGATTCCTGCCAACGTAAACACTCCTGGCAAGGTCACCTGCCCAGGAGCATTCAACATGTCAAAAGCTAAGCGTTTTTTTTTTTGTGTGTTTACCTATTGGAGGAATCAAGCAGTTGTCTGTTGTGTGTTAAACCATTGTTAAAAATTTATAAGAAATATCTAATTGAAATTAATTTAAATTGTTTATATTGAACAAATTTATGTTTTCTTTACACTCAATAAATAATTTTTAACTAATATTTTTCTGCACATTCTTCTCCTTTTCAATTACAAAACTTTGAATTGCCTGTTGGTAATCTTGTGAGCTCAGCACATAAAGTTTGCTGGAGATGTAAATCAGTTTTTTGAATTGTAAACCTAAGGACAGTTTAACAGTGCTGTGTAGTTTTATGTGCAATTTAACCTTTTTGCCATTCGTCATTCATTTGGAGGAGTGGCGTTCTGAAGAGGCTGTCGTGTTAAGACACTTTACATGTGTTGGATGCAGGCCTTGATGGAATGCATGGGTTTCCTTTGAGAAATTGCTGATGCTGCTAGGAAGTCCACATGGGAGGGATATGGCTGACAGTGGCAGAGGGGGATTCTTGCCCTGAGCCCCTTCCACTGCCTCATTAACATGACACCCCCACAGAACCTGTATGAGTGCTGTGACTGACAGCAGAGACATTATCCAAGGTAAATGATCAGGAAATGCACTGGCGCTTTGCTGACATCCATCCACAGGGAGTCACTGTCTGGGGGCAAGTTAAATATAGATGCTACCTGTGCCTGCATAGTCTGCAGCATTCAGCCCTAAACCAGGAGACCTGGGGGGATGAGAGTCACAACCAAGGTGAAGTTACACCTGCCACATGAACAGCACTGTCCAGCTGTGCTCAGTTGTGCAAACAGCTGGATTAACTGTTATGCTACATTCCACCAAATAACTATGCTCATATTTAAAAATTATTGCCAGTTTTAAATTCTGTTCAGCAGAATTCACAGGGGATGCTATGCCTATCATCGGAAAATCCTATTCTCTGTGAGGTGCTGACAAGCTATGCATAAGTGATTAATAATGTTTTATGTATGCTCTGTACCATGCAAAAATGATGGTTCCTAATTATGAATTTTGATGGATTCAGTGCCGAAACAGCAACAATGCAGTATAGCACTCTAGTGCGAGATTATATACACATACATAGACACATATATGCATGCGTATATTATTATAGTGTTGTAACAATAAAAGAGAAAAGAGAAATGCTAAAATTAGCTGTGATTATCTTTTTCATACTGCACTGATATATGCAATATAACAGTCCTCTTGGAAGCTTAATATTCCATCTGTCAGGTCATTTTTAGTTTTGGCATCACTGTGTTCAGGGACCTCTATGCCATCTTGATTTTTCCCTTCAGGTACCCAGACCTTGGATCTGCTGTTTTTGAATCGTTAAGGACACTGACACCAAAACCTGCACTGGCTTACTGATGGAAAGTAAGTTTCTCTGTTTTATACTAGATTTTGAGTATAAAATTTCTCCTTATATCTTTTCCTTTTTTCATTGCTAGTTTCAGTATCTGCTGCATTCACAATTAGCTGTAGAAAAAGGCATGAAGTTCTGATTTGCACAGTTTTAGGTAATTTGAAATTGCTGTTCTTTTGGTGAAACAATTGCTAGTTTTCTTACCCTACGGTCAGAGGGCAGAAAAACTAAATTTCACAAGAGTGTAGTCTATCACTGCTATCTCTCTCACTGAATTTGTGTGTGAGACTGTGCTCTGTTAAGTTATGCATATGTAAAATGGTTAACTATGTATTAACCAGTGGTATTACTTGCAAAATGTATTTGGAGTTACCTTAAATGGCATTCTGGAGATTTTGCACTGCTCCGCTTAGCATATGATTATTATTATAATTTTGCAAAATAATTACATTTTGTGGTTGAAATTCCATATAGATATTCATTTAAATAATTGCAATTTTGTGGCAGTTAGGGTTCCATAAATGAAATTCTGAAGTACCCTAAGTACAATTATAGATTTTCCAAAAGCAGCTACAAACATCTCAATATTTTGTCAGGTGTGCTTTACTTATACAGAGCTTTTTAAAGCAAGATTTCTTAGGATTATGTCAGTGTCACGATACATTAGGAAGCCATTTAGATTAATTCTCCTACAGATTTCTCTACATTTATTTTCAAAATATTTACGTTCTTGTAATAAAGTCTGTAACTGTATTTATCTTGCTATTAAGTGAGGCAATCTACACTTGCTTGGTATATTCTTAATTTTTAGCAGACCTATTAATATCATGTATAATCTGAGGTATCAGCAACATGTTTAAAAAAAATCTCCAGTGAAGGTCACATTGGTCCACTGTCACTGCAGGCTTCAGACAGTTTATGTAGCATATGTAGACCAGGCCCTGTTGGTCCAACTTGAAGGACAAGAGAAGCAAAAGTTCAGGCACAGGAACTTCAGTGGCATAATACAGAATCGAGGTTCTTTTGATGGTGGGGCTGAGAATGCTAAGCAGCCTGTGAGTTTGAGATGTAATTTTCTGCTCAGCTGAAAGACTTAATTGAAATTTCATATTCCTGTTGGCCATTTTCTTGTCACACAGAAAGGCGCTGAGGTCCACTGCCATGCTAGAACAGTTTACAGCTAGCCCGAGCTACCTCCGCCGTGTCAACCTTTGTATCAGCTATCAGCTGTCATCAGGCAGACGATCACTGTCAGTTTCAACAGCATTTGTTTGCAGGTACGCTGGAGGCTGTATCATGTGGAAAATAAAATCTCATTAATTTTGCAAGGGATGAAACAACCAGTTCTGACTGAGGTGTACTTGAAAGATGAGAAAATGTTAATGCATAAATAGATGTGTAATTCTTTTAAAGTCAAACAGCAACATTAAATACAATTCTACATTTCATACATGACGAATCTATTCACCGAAGCTTTAGAGCTTTATTTGAAGTTGTCGGCCATTATTGATATAACTGAAGAATGAGCGATTGAGCAGTGTTTGCACATTCAAAACGTGTGCCGCTGAATAGATGTGCCAGCCGGTCACCGACGTGCCACTCGAACCTGAAAGGCGACGAGCTGTCAACTCAAAATTGTTAGTATTATTTACATTAATAGATCCTGGCAGCAGTTCTTAAACTCACATGGTAGAGCGGTACCATCTGGCTCTATGACGTGAACCCCACCCAAGCCCTCAAATTCAAAACAGTACACTTTCAAGGTGGTGGGCAGGTTTCACCCAGTTCTTCAGAACCTCGAGGTCCTCACACTTTTATGAGCACTGCTACTCAGAGCCTAGCTGCACAGCCTAAACTTGTCCTTGGTTGTCTCTTCTCATCCCAGAACCGTTAACTTCTGCTTTAATAAAAGCACAAAAGGTTTCTGCTCTCCTCACCCTAATGAATAACAGAGCAATTTTTTTTGCCTGCAATTTTTTCTGCCTTGTATAGAACTCCACTGTGCCGTGCAGCAGGATTCAGGGGAAGCGGGAGCTTGGGTTTTATGTGTATACAGATGAATATGTCGCGTTTCACTGTGTCAGTTACTCAGGCGGCCATGTAGCACAAGGCTCAAGGAAACATATGGCATAAAGCAGTGCTGCATTTATCATGTCAAAAATAAAGTGCCAACTTTAGTTCTTTTTTAAGCTTCATTTGCATTTGTGAAAAATAAAAGTAAATTTTTAATAACTGAATAGTTAAGGTCTAAGCTAGGTTTGTGGTTCCTTGTTAGCTTTTGGTCAACATGCAGCCACACTAGTGGAAGCCAAGGGGGGGCTTTGAAGCTAGGGTAATATATTATATATAAGCATTGTGATATATTTTAATAGGACATGTCTCCTCACTCATTAACATTTCATTGTATGTTTTTTTTTTTTACTGCCAACAGCATGTACGTGAAAAACAGCTTAACAGATGCATGTCCAAACTGAACGGTGGATTTTATGTGTGTTAAATCAAATCTGTTCCATTTCAACCATTATCTACAACAGTTTTAGAAACAAAACTGATGAGCATATTGGAATGGCTGCCTGTTTGGCAGATAACATCAGTATTTATTTTTTTTTATAATTTTAGTGTTAGAGCAAACTTGGACACTGAAAGTGAAACTTATTTTCTCTTAACACACTGCAATTCAAGATGTTTGTTCCAAAGTTTTCCCTGTAACTCATCTACATATAAAAGTTCTGCCAGTTTATCGCGGCAAAAATTTTACCAGATGGTCTTACATATGGTTGTATTTTACCAAAGGCCACGACAGTTTAACCTGCTCTTATGCTAGTGATTTTCTTATGTTAAAAGGTCACTTGACCTTGATAGTGTTCATAATTCTTGATTATCATCAGCTATACTGTATACAGAAACTCAGAAGAATTCTGTTTGTTCTGTTTGCTGGCACAACTGTGTAACTCTTCTAACCCACTATGGACAATCATCCAGTGATAACAAAAATGTAGAATTACATGTTATGACTGTATAGGTTTTATTATATTAATTTATGGCATTTGCCATGCTACAGAGTGCATAGTCATAACAAATGAGACTTAATTGAGGTGTTTCTTTATTGTTTCATTCATTGTCTCCCATCCTCATTAAAAGTGACTCCTTAGCAACTGTAACCAAGAGCGATGTGATCTCTTTAAAATAATTGTATTATGATTATAAAGTCATGTCTTTAAAAACGCAAGTATTTCAGAGGGACAAATGTGGCCTGTACCTCCAGCAATCATTAAATTTCAAGCTCTAAATTATGCACCACAAATAACTACTGTTTTTAAAACTTTGTTCCCTTTAATGACTGCATTCAACTTGGGAGGTGGTAATCAAAGATTTGTAGTAACAATTCATTAGAGAATAAAAATAAATAGTGCAGAAATTAAATATATATTTGAAGACAGTTCTGGTTTCCTTGTAACATTTATTTTAGAAAAAAAAAGAAATGAACAGAATGCATTAATTTCCTCTGTGAAGGTACTTCATTTATGATCAGTATGCCATACCATAACAACCTCCAGTTACTATCCACATCCTGACAACAGCATCTCAGGACAATATGTTCTGTTATTTTTTGTATAACTGAAAACATGGAGAAACCAGGTGTGCTATACTTCATATCACCTACAGTAATTCTGACTTATATTCTTCCTCTGCACCTCATTTTATTGAAGTTGGTGCTGTTGTTGTTGAGGCAGAAATGTGCACATAATAGGCTGGAACAAAATGACAATGTGGTCCTTCGTGACATTGGGACATTTTCTTCTAGTCTTGTGACAAAATCACAAATTTCCATTTAACGTTCATAAAGATGTTGAGTTTCTCTAAGATACACGCAGAATGGAAATAGTGGGCTCCCAGTTCTCCCAGAATTTCACTGGCTGGCCTTTGCTTTTGCACAGTGGATAATAAGCAGGGGGGTGACTGTAATAGAAAACCCAACCCAGGTTACGAAACATAGCTGTTAACACTAAAATAATTTCTTGCAAAAAAGAGATGTAAAAAGGTGTAAAAGATTGAAAGGATAACTGTATGTGCTTTATTACTACAAAAATATTTGAATGAGTCCATGTGCAGTTCTATCCACATTTAGAACAGCATCAATATATTTCTGTATGTCATTTTCTCCTTGCTGAATAAACAATCTTTTACTTAGAGAGACCCTGATTCTTGGTTCATGTTTCTGTCTGATGGCATTTGATGATGCTATTAGTATTTTTACTCATGTTTGTAAATTTCAGCACATTTGTGTTTTTTACTCAGATTCTGGATTAATGTACCTCCGTTGGTCCTCTCCCCATATATCATTATTTGGCTGGTTTCCACAACAGCTGGCAGTAATCTGTACATGGCCTTTGGCTCTACCGGGGCTATTGGATGACTTTTATAGGCAGGAAAATTAGCATTACAGGAGCTGGTCATAACAGAAATATTCTTTCCATCAGTAAGATTAAGCTCTGCTGGGCAGTCTCTGTGTATATAGGAGATTTGGATTTGCTCACGCTCATGTACTCACCCAAATTCTCCACCTCACTTTCCTAATCCTCCAGCTTCAATTTGCTACTTGGAAGGTGTGGCTGATGTCCCCTTGTATTTCATCCCTCAAACACTATTACTATTTATTAGAGAACCATGGAGTGAAATATTGCTAACATATCTAAAATTAACCCTTCTTCAAAGAATGATTTCAATTTAATTTAACTCACAGACTGTCTAGACACTGAGAGAACAGTGGCTAGTCTGGTCCAAACTAGAAATAATCAGCACTACAGCTCTGACTCTGATGAGGCAAACATAAAAGACTCAGTTTATTTTTGTTTTATGAATTCTGCTTTGTGGGGAAAATTGCCCCATGGTTCTTTTGTATGAACCTGAGTGATCTGACAGTTTATTTTTGTGTTATGAAGACTGCTTTGTGGGCAAAACTGCCCCATGGTTCTTTTGTATGAGGCAAAAGGCAAACTGACAGCAGCTGACAGCACCTGCTGTTCGTTTTACACACTGGAACTTTCTAAGTTACTATGGAGACTTGAGGAAGAGTAACAAAAGGAAGACCATGTCACACAGATACCTAAAATTTTGGCAGTAGCTTAAATTTTCACTGCAGTGTTTTCTGTTATTTTAAGGGTGTCATTTCAAAAATTGTCACTGGTCTAGTTTTGCACAGCTCACACTGGGGTTGTCTGGTTTCCCATCGAGGTCTCTGGGTCTGCTGTCACCAAGGGCTATGAAGTCTGAGTGACTCCAAAGCACCCTGTCTCCACGGTGACCATTCTAATACCACAGACATAAGCAAGAATCCCACCTTCCTCTGCACAGCTGTAGTAGCAAACACACGGGGCAGTATCTATCCTAATTGACTGGCTACCTGTAGGCCTTATGGTCTCACACCATTCTATAGTAAAAGAAAGAGAGCTGCTAGCTTCAAAAGTTGTTTGATGTGGTGCTTCAAAATGTCAATACTGTGACACTATTTTATTTTTAAACAAAATAATCATGATACTCATCATGGTAGAAAAACACATTCTTGGGCTGCTGAAAATTGCATTTTTGAAACCATTTAAACATAATAGAAACACAAGAAGCCAAACTTTAAATGTGCTCTTTCAATATATTGATATAATGACAACTCATAACACTTCCAAACAACTATTCCCTCTCTGATGACAAGATTTAAAAATGACAGTGTCCGCTGCAAGCTTGATATGTTTTTATGTTTTAAGAACAGTGCTGGAAATCTGATGTTTGAGGTAAAATCGGAAAAAATATTGCACAGGTACTGTAGTAAAGAAGATCAATACCGACAAGACAAAATTTCAAAAAATACATAACTCCAGACGTATTAACAAATGTGCACAATACATTCCAACCATTCTAGTTTCAGCTCCATTTAAAACATTTGAAACACTGTAGCACATCTCTAACTGAGAAGCCTTTTCACTGTACTATATATGAACTGAATTATAATTACTACCCTTTCCTGACCAGCAGCAAATGTTTTGTTCTACTGAAATTGATAGGGAATTACTAATAAGTCATCTCAAGTGTCAGTTGTTATGAAATGATTAATGACAATTCTGGAAATGCTAAATCATTTAACTGAAATACAACACATAGATAATGAGACTAAAAGGGTGTGAGTAATGGTGGCTCCAGGTTTTGACTGTGCATTATCATTTTTCCTCTTTTTATTGTGCCTTTTGTCTTGGCCCATTCTGTAAAGCTCCTGACATATTGGGAGACTGGCCCATAATGAAGACACCGTCATAGAGACCCGCCCTCACCTGCACCCTCTCTCCCTGGACATCCTGGAAGGTGGTCAATGACTCAGTACCAGTAACACCAGCCTTAATGGGTCACTGGCACATGAGACCCAATATCAAAGAAACTTCAAACTCTTGTACCTTCACAACCAGGAACAGTACGTAGGAAAAAGGATTTTTAATGCGACTATAGTCAAATAATTTTCCATTTAAATATTATCAAATTCAGTGGTTCTTAGTGTTTCACTGTGGCACCCCAGGCACTGGAAAATTTTTAATTTAATAATTTCATATTACTTTATTCCCGGCGACCCTCACCAGCGGTTAAGACAATGAATGAATGAATGAATGAATATTACTTTATCAACCTCAGGGGGAAATCACTTCTCTGTATTTAATCCATCACCTGAGGGAAGCAGTGGGCAGCCAGCAACATGCAGCACCCAGGGAGCTAGCATTTGAGCATCTTTCTCCTGGACACACCAGACTGGCTGGAATTCTAACTGGGAGATTTCCACTGCCCAGCCTTATGTTCTACCCATTGAGCCAACAGGCTGCTAAATTTCTGTCGTGGTACATCTCAGTTCTTAATTCTGGATTCACACATACTAAAAGGTTTGTAGTATACTCTGTATATTAACGTTCACATTCTATTACAGTATATAGTCACAGCAAAACAAATTAAAATTTGGCAACACACCATTGAGAAACATCGCTATAATCACAGCCCTTTACTCACTATAGTCACTTTGTCAATAACTGCAGTAAGCCAATTTTGTTAAAAATATAGGTTTGTACGTAAACTTATTCATCTTGTTTAGCATAACATGTTATAAATGCTAAAAAATTATGCCTACCCTGATTTTATGGGCATGACTTTAAGTTACTTTCTGAACTGCTAACATATGGTAACTTTAAATGCTTCAGCATAAAGCATTGTGTGTTTTTAATTGAATGAGATGTAAAACTTTAAAATGCTAGTTACAGCTATGTGATGGGACTGGGACTCACCACACATCAGTGATTACTTCTTCAAAGTAATCAAAGCTATGGAACAATCAGCACTACAGTCCATACACATACAGTCATAATTGGCACAAATGAACCATAATCTCTTGTCACCATGGCACCTGCCTCTATATAATGTTGCCCATTAGAGACTGTTGAGATTGTATCCACTGTATGACAAGGAATGGTGAAAATAATATGAGTGTTCTTGTTATAGTACAGTGTCTTGTTCAAGGACCTCTGCTGTTGAGTTAACTGAAGTAAGAACGAGAACATTGCTGTCCTGCGATGGTGGACACGGGTAGTCATGGTGGGCACTCAGAGCCATGTAAGTTGCCAGCAGGGGCTGTCTGTATTCTCTGTCCAGTATGAGGATCTTCTCAGGTTTCATCTTCGTGAAAACCGCACCCAGCCCAGAGTCTGCCCTACTGAACCCTACTTCACTTCAAGTTCATACATGTGCGCTGTTGTGCAATACTGAGTCTCACACACATTCAGTATGCTGTTTCCTCTGCACAGCCACAATGTAACTGAACACAGGCTCTTCCCCAATACAAGCATCTGAAAATACTTCAGAAGAAGATGACAGAAGAGAACCTTCAGGCTCAGTTATGCTTTACTATGACTACTGGGTTTCTGCTATCATCTTAGTAACACAAGTAAAGTTAAAGGTGGCATCTGACTTTAAAATTGTAATATCCAGGTGGTCCTTGGCATCCATGTAGGTGAGTTAGATGTGAAATGCTTTTGTAAAATCAAAAGATGTCAAAGTAAGTTCACAGGCCGTGAAATGGAGCCAACGTCTCTGGTGTTGAGAAGGAGCTCTGCGCATTCCGTAGTCTCTCACAGAAGCTGTCCTTCTCCGTGATAGCGTCCATCACTGCTGGTGCTGCTTCAAGCTGAAACAGAACTCAGAGTCACAACACCCTTTCTGACATGACAGTAGTCACATGAAAGACATTTGTTGCTCACTGGATTAGACTGGATTGATCTAAAATACAGCAAACACCATAATGGGTGGCATGCAGGATAAACAAGCAATGATATCTTGAAGAGTGACGCTCTTGAAGAATGACGTTCGTACATAGCCTACATTCTACTGTTTAAGACAGTCGTGACAGTACAACAACACCTTGCCCTACATTGTTAATTCGTTCCAAGACTCGTGACCTAAAGTCTAATAAACCCTTTACAAAACTATCTAGGCACCCCATAAACCCTTATAAGCAACCACATAACGTTGCTAGTACGAGTCGTTCGATATTTCAACATTTTGTACTGTCTTTTTAAAAATCAATTTAAATGTTTTATTTGAAGCTAATGTAAGGAAAAATTAAACAAAAAAAACAAAATTAGGTACCTGATGGGTGACATTGATGTGCTCAGTGGGCTGGAGGCTGGAGGAAAATGTTTTACCGACCAACGTAAAGTTGGATAAACTTAAATTGAATTATTGTTACTATTATTAATAACAAAAACAGCTGTGAAGCGGAACAGCACGTAAATCGAAACGACATAGGGAGACTGTATTCTGCTTAGTTTTCTTGGTTTCCCATGCTTCAGCACAAAGTATCACTTTGTATTTGTTGTACACAGTGCAGAACTCAGGAGGTTTGTTAAAGACAGACTACAGGAATGTGAGTGTTTGCAGAGAAAAAATTCCCAAAAAGATGCTCTTTATCAGGATAAGGCAGTGAAAGGACAGCAAAGTTAAACTGATCCAATTCTGAACTTGTTGTCATTGGTTATAATCAATACATTGTTGGTGAGAGCCCCCCGTGCAGCCTGAAAGCCAGAGCTATCTGAGTTGCTTTGACTTTGTACACGTATAGCCTAGATGCCAGACCAAAACAGGGGGAAACACAGTATTGTACATGATCCCTGAGAGGGAAACAGATGCACTTGTGTCACAGGGACTGATGCTTCATCAATAAGCAATGCTGCTGGCAGAAATCGCCCTGTAAGGTGTAAAAATGTTCAGCTGGCCTGACAGGCAGGTCCAGGCAGTACAAGCTAAGGCACTGTGAGTGTCCTTAATGTTACAAGTGCTCGGCAAGGTTTCAGATGGAATCAGAAAAAAGGAAAGTATCTGGGTATAGCTTAGTAACACCTCACCACGTTACCCCTATTTTTCCCTTTACTGAAAGGCTTAGGGTGCTTTTGACAGTAAAATTTTCTTTCCTGTTGATCCAGGATGAAGTGAAGTCCAGTCTTTTCTCTCTGCTGAATTTACCATTTGTTCTGGTTTATCTTTGGTTTAAGCCTTTGAGGTGTAATTAAAATGTATTATAAACATTCTTCTAGTAAGGAGGCTAATCTGATGTGGAGATTCTGGAGAAAATAAGCTTTAATGAACAGCCTTAACCTGGAGTGAATTATCTAGGACAGGTCACCTTGGCAACCCCCTGATTCCCACAATGCAACGTGGTCCTCTTCAGACCTGAGCTTAGGACAGTTGGCAGCAATGAGATGTCTTTTAATGAGTAATAAATTGGATGACTCCACTTGTAGGGTTGGGACATAAAGCTCATGTCTTCCACTGGCTACTGCGCTCAAGCTGGTTGGCAGACAAGGCTGGCCTTGGAACCCCACCAGTTTGACTGAAATGTAAATTTTAATAGACTGCTTTCTGGACCTCTGCCCTCCTGGTATCTCTAGATGGAAATCACTTGGTCTCTGGGGGATGCACTGTTTACATAAAGCCAGAACACACAATGGATTGTTTTTGGTGGAAATTTTCCTTGAAATCTGGAAGTCGTCAAGGAAATGCATTTGCACTCATCTGCTCACAAGATTAAAAAACCTGTCAGTCAGAAACATGGTATAATTGTTGTATATGCCACAATATATCTTTTAATAACCAAATGATGGTTTTGAACCTTTTTTAAAAATAACCCAACCTCATGCAAGTTTGAATGTAATGGACAAATGTTTCTAGAGAGCCTCAATTATTTCAGTGATAAATTGTAACTTGACAGTGACAAAATCAAGAGGCATCCAGTACACGTGATCTACAAATAATGTTATCAATACAACAACCTTCAGGGTTCAGTGACAGTCACAGAGCTTGAGTCAACACAATGTTCCATTTATCTACTCTTGACTTGATTAGAACAGAATGTGACCATGTTGATGTAATATGTCTACGCCCTGAGTCTGATGGTCCCTCTCATACAAAAGGGGTCAAGTGTACTGATACAGTGAAATGATTCATGACCCCATGTGATCGTGAAGGGCCACAATGAACCATTTGGGGAGGAGGAGCCTGCTCTATTCTCCTAACAACTCCCTGTCACCTTGGCAACTGTGGTCATGTCTGTGTTCCAGGTGAAGAGAAAACAGACAGAGGGGTGCTGACCTAACCTGTGTGAGTCCTAATGCTCCTCAAACACTGACAGCAGTGAAAAAAAATTGCTAGGGACCTCATGCTGTCCTTGGCACCTGAGAAACCCTGAAAAGACATGAGTGTTTGGATTAGTGGCAGTGTGGCCTGTGTAATGTGCAGGGAGAAGGTTTAAAACGAGCCTTGGCAGCATGCAGATACGTCAGTGTTGGACACTGTCTGACTGGGGGTGTGAGCGGGACTTGTCCTCTGCATCGCTGAGCTGTGACGCTGAGTTCCTGGTGTGAGGGAAGCAAAGCCTGCTGGAGTTGTTGCTACCCGAATCTCTGACCATACATGGAGAAGTGTTGAAATAAAGTAGTTCTCAAAATAAGATGGAGTGGCTTAAGGCAGCAGGCACTGTTTTCAACAGGACAGAACACACTGCACATTTTCTCTAACTGCAGCTATGTAATGTATGTGTTGAGCAGACAGAAGCATCTTACAGGAGCACAAGAGACTCTTTATCGTTGTTTTTCCTCAGAAACGGCTGTTTGATGTATAGAGATGGAAGCTTCCCTCCTTTTTCACCTGTTTGAAAGTTTGACAGTAATAACAGTAAGCCCTCTTATCTTTGTTGTTCCTTTTGGGATTTGAGCTGCACTGGCAGAGTGCAGCAGTCTTTGGGACTTACCCACAATGCAATGCCAACAGCCAGTGTGCAATGAGAAGCAAGGCAGCAGAAGATTAGATTAGCCTGATGGTTTAGCCTGAACTTTTATACCCAGGTGTGTTCTGTGTTTCCTGTAAAACCTGAACAAGCCTGGACAAATTCCTCATTCCAGAAAGCCCTGGAGAATCAATAGAGAGTTCAGGGGCAAGCTGATGTAAGCCCCTCAGCTGAACTCCTTTAATCGATCGATAAAGGCCTCCCTTCCTATTACTCCTGCATGCTCTTTTCTTTCTCAAACTCTTTCATTCATTAGAAACCTAATGCAGCCCCAGGGGTGTGACATCTTCTGCGTCAGTGTCATGGAAAGGATCCATCCTGGCAATTTCCCTGCCACTAGTGTTCCTGTTTTCCTGTAACTCTTTTGTCACTGCTTTTGCTTTGAACATGGTACTCCAAGAAACTTAACTCATCATTCAAGTCCTTAAAATATACATGATGTGGGCTTGATTTTGTTTAGAATGTCAGTTTTCAGTTTCAGGTTTAGTACATTTAGAGGAGTATTATTTTTTATTTTACTAAGTTTACTAGTGTGGTGGGTTGGTGCCCCACCCAGGGTGTCCCCTGTCTTGTGCTTCCTGGGATGGGCTCCAGGCTTCCCATTACCCTGAACTGGATAAGGTGGTATAGTGAATGGATGGATGGATGGATGACCGAGTTCATTAGTTTTAATTTTACCTTATTTTACTCTTAGTTTTTTGGTTATGTGATAAAAGAAGATTGAAATTTAAAAAATACAAACTTTTTACTGAATACTATTGAAAAGCTCCTTTAATAAATAATGATAAAAAACAAGGGCAAGATCTTTAATAACACATTCCGGTTTCCAGCGAGAAATATGGGAGTGAGTGTGAATACATGTCTAATGCTGTTCTCTACCCAGCAACTCCGCCTTTTTGTAATCCCAGTACGAGGACTGAGCACTTGGATACTCAGAAAGTTAGAATTGTTGATCGGAACGCATGGCCAACTATTATTGTAACATGGAAAAATTTTTACTGAAAGTGATTGTGTTTTCATGAGCTTGTTTTGTGTCATAAGTTATAGTTATACTTTTTTTCAAGCTGTAGTTATTATATTAGTTAACAAATTCATGTTATAAAGTGTACTTTTCATTTTCACTTTGGTGTCCAGAGGTGCACTGACCGAGCACCGAAGCAGATGGTGGCTTAGTGAGCATGGCTAATCAGCTGTGTCGGGACCAGCCCCCATGGACTGCTGAGCTACAGCTACATAAATGATGCACAGTTTGATCTTCGCCCAGCCATGGATATGCAGAGGACACAACCATTGTCAGAGCCTTTTTGACACAGTACACGCCACCACCGTCCACACAGTCTAGCTGGCTGCCTGTCTGTCTGCTCCCTCTGATACATGCCAACTACCTCCCCTATGATTCCCTGCCTGTCCTGCCCCTTAGCCCTGGCACAGCGCCCAAATCTCTCCCACATAGGGAGCTATTATGACACACCAATGCTTTTTAGCCCTTGTGTGGTGCTGGGTTAAGAAGGGCACACTGGGTACTAACTGAGAGGCCTTCTCTGCAAAGTAGGAGTGGAGAGCTGAAAGGCACAAGGGGCACTGCAGGGGTGAACGGGGCCTTAGATGTCTACAGTTACCATAGTAACTGTCCACACCAAACCTGCCAGGGTCTCCCTCAGTGCAATACTTTAGTTTTAATATTGTATTCATCCCCCTTCCCTTTCCAATGCAAAAACTGAAGTTGCAGATTTCCAGCGCTGTGATCATGTTTTCATGTGATGAGGATTTTGGGTTCACATATTAAAAGAAAGTAAGCAAATGTGCAGCCCTTGGACCCCAACTGCAGCTCCAGGGAAAGAAGCCATCTAGCCTGAAAAATACAGCATGAGACAGCTACAGACACTTAAACTGACAAACTAAGCTATGCCGGGCAGAAAAGCTTCTCACTTTCTCGGTAAAGTGAATTACATCTAGGTATGCCATCGATCAACATGAAATATCAGTGAAAGTCATTTGATTTAATGCTTTTATAATGGACCTTTAAAAAGGCACTTCCATTTCCATATAACTCTGAAGGTTTAAAGATCAACTGAAACAAGGATTAATCAGATGTATGGTTATCTGAAATTTAGGATACATTTGTACTTATTTTACACCGCTGTCAGTAAACATTGAAGGCTTGAGAAGTGAACTTCATCATTCATATTAACTTTGATTCCCAAATGTAGCACTAGACTCATTTCACCTATGTCACACCCACAGGGAGTGCTTTGGGACCCTCATGTCACGCCCACTCCCCTTATCTGTGTCTCTGTGATTCATTACTGGGTGTGTTTAAAAGCACCCCGTGCTGTTTTTTCAGAGGTGACGTACTGTCATTCCTCTCCTGGCTTTGTGTTTTTGAAAATGTGTTTTTGAACTGCCACTTGTTCTCTCTGTTCCTTCTCCTGGCCTGCCACAGTCTCCACTGTGACCCTACTGTTTTTTTTTGTCGTATATGGCTTTCCCAAAATTTTCTGACCTTTGCCTGTTTTTGACTCGGTCCCTCTACTTTTGTTTTGGATGCTGTGTTTACAAGACTTGAACATAATCGATGGGCAAGTGAATTTGTGGAAGCTTTAGGTTTTATTGGTATTACCACGAACAAAGGAGCCAATCTAGACCTACTTGGAATGCTGGTTTCCCAATCTGAATGCCTTTACCAGTTTAAATTCCAGCAATCATTCCAAACAAGGAAATAGTTTTTTGTTTGTTTCTTGGTTGCCTTGGTTTTGCAGCTGCTGAAAAGATTTTCTACCATAAAAAACAATGATATGACCTTGTCTGGGATTTAATTGTAAAGGACACTTAGGGATCCCACAAAACACCACACCACACAATACACTCAACTATTCAGCAGAACTCGGTCTGAATGTTACCAGAATTTTTGCTGGAATTTGTATTGACCAAAAAAAAAAAAAAAAAAAATTCCAGTTTATGGAGCATCAGTGGTATGTAAACTTGGGACTGAGCAGTAGGCTTTTTAGAGCCCAGGGTTTTTCAAAAAATATTCAAAAACTGTGTCAGGCTGAGAGATATGGCTGGGTATATCTTATATATATTCACACACCTAAACAAATACACATGTTCAAAGTATGCATAGGGGTTATAAATAGTGGCCTGGTGTCTCAATGGAGAGGATATCAGGCTGTGATATGTAAGTCTTCTGAGCAAGACACTCTGTGCAAGCTCTACATGTGCTGAAAAAGGACTGCCCACCATTCCTCCAGCAGATGGGCTAAATGTAGAGAATGAATTTCCCCACTGTGGGACTTATAAGGGGTAATAAAAGTAAGTATTCACACCCCTTGGGCTTTATTACATTATGCTACAATATAAAATCAAAATGGATGTCTTCAAAAATTCTTCTTTAAGGTAAACACAAAACAATTTATAGCGTGATAATGAATATATAGTAAGTATATAAATTAAAAACAAATCAAAGGAAGTGTAAATTGAGTTAGAAATGCCGTTCCCATAGATTCTGCCCCAGTCGCAGAGTTACTAGAAATTCCCTTGTACGACTCCAGCCCCCAATGGTTGTTATAAATAGTCTACGCTACAATGTTATAATTCATTTAAGTGTATTTGCTCTCAGTTTTAGTTTTAATGCAACTGATTAATTGCATTTGGATTAATCCATTCTGTGTCAGCACGTTGTTAGTCATATGCTATTAGTTATTTGATAACCATGATAATGGTTGGGCTGTTGTTTCTTTGTTTTCATTGTTACAAGCAGAATTATACTATTTTATAATTTCATTATATTTCATAATTTTATATTCAAGGGCCTCTGTGAAGTGCTGCCCTCTGAATCTGTCAGGGTAGGGATGCCCCCGGAACGGCCCTTTTTAGGCATACATGCCCTCCTGGTTCGCTGAGAAGCACGATTATGTGCCACACGTAATGACTAAGAAGTCAGCTCACAAAGTCGGTATCTGGGATGAAAGTGCTGGTTCAAAAACTCCAGAGCCTGCTGTGAACTGTCAGGCCCTGCCTTCAGCATACCAAACCGAAGAGGGGGGGTTTTGAGGGGTGGGAATAAATGCATAATGGGCACAAGCCTGAAGGTCTATGAACACACACCCAGACAGCAACACTAAGCTCAGAACCTTAACACAGGTTTTACCTACACCTATCAACATCTACCATGTGAAAAGGTGGTCTGCAAAGTCTAACCTCTTTTTTAAAAACTTTTTGTGTTTAGCACCTCTTTTATTACATCTAAATGTAGGCTGAACTCACAGTGTTAGAGCATTCTCTTCATGTAAAACGTCCTGAACATATGACTCTCCTGTGATTAATTTTCATTAATCTTTACTTTTATTAAAATGGTGTGAGCTGTAAAGCACATCACCAGAACACATTTTAATATTGACTTCACCTTGATTATATGTATGAGAGCGTGTACCGTTGCTACAGCGAGTGGGCTGACAGATTGTGTATCCGTATCTAATGTGATTTGTATAGGTGTTCATATCCTATGTGACACTATTCTATTCTACATAGGTAACTTTATATATATAACATTATTACACAATACTGGATTACGTGATTCAACGTTCCCAGATGGTTTGCAATTTTTACAGAGAAAAGCTGTAAAGAAAGTGAAATCATTTTACTGGATTGATCAGTTATAGTACATATAGTGTGTGATGTGTACATATAGTACAGTATCTATAAATTACATACATTATTATATAGCTCTGAAATTTATTAAGGGACCCTTCCCCCCAGTTCACTGGTTATAATACATATCTGGTCAACACCATGACCTGGTTTAGACATGGCAGCAGCAGTTTAAATGTTTATAAACACTGCATCCAATGATCTTCTCAGCTTGACCTTCATGCAATTAATTCCAAATACAAATACAAATACAACAGATAGTGGACTTTTGCTTAAACTGCTAATAAATCATTTATTAATAGATACTCGCCATAGTGGGACAGAGGCATGCTAAAACGGTGTATGACTTCAGGGCAGGTTGGTTGAACCAATTCAAGGGTGAGGCTGCCTAGTTAATGGGAGTCTCGCAATCAAGTGACAGGAAAAATAGCAACTGGGCGTGATGCCATCTGAGCTAGTGTTAGCAGGTGTCACTCACTTGTTTTTGTGTTTGGAGCCCTGCAGGTGTGCGTGGTACTGCTCGATGGAGTTCAGCATCATGTTGCATAGGCTGCAGGAGTAGCTGCTACGCAAACCTGTAACGGCGTGTAGATAGTACGAGTCAAAACAGAGGAGGCACAGCCGCTCTTTAAATCAGTGATTCCCAACTGGTGGGTCGCGGTCCAAAAGTGGCTCGTGAGTACATACTGAATGGACCGCGCGTGAATCGCGATCATGTAAAGTTTTTCAAAATAAATAAATAAATAATAAAAATTTTTAGAAACCCAACATTTCCGGTACAGTTATTTTATTTTGAAGTGCTGTTTCCAGTTATAGTGGCTAATGGACAGCTACCTGACAGCGAATGCTACCCCTTAGCGGTCTTTTAAAATTTTCGCCACATTCTACTGTCGTCCGATTTTTAAATGCGATACTTCTGGTTAAAAATAACATTGAATTCTGTGCAAAAACAAACACAAAGAACATTCTACGCACCATAAACTCTTCAGTGTATAATAATAATAATAATAATAATAATAATAAAAGTGACAAAGACACAGTATGTGAAAATAAAGTAATAAAATTGAATGCGCGTTGATTTAACTTTGGTCTTGATCGTGCGCTAATGATTAAGTAGAAATATGGACCCTGAAGTTGGACCAGTTGGGAACCACTGCTCTAAATCATATTGCCTGACACAGTGTCGAATTGTTCAACGAGTTGTGTTGAAACACCTGAGCTTTGAATACACCAGATGTTTATAGTTTTGCACATTTCAACATATTAAGTAAAATAGATAAAATTTTATTATATTTCACAGCGCAACCAGTTAAGCACACTCCTTGAGTACAAAGACACTGTTCCATCTGAGCTTTACAAAGACGAAGCATATGTTTCCCACTATGATGGGATGTCAGACAATGATGTATTGCACCATCAATAGGAGAAAGTCATATATGGTTAATTAAAATCATGTATGGTTAATGAAAGTCTCTGTTAGGGCCACATGGAAACAGACTGGCAGAGGAAATTAACCACATGCAACAGTAGAGAAAATGTCTACAACACAATAACTACAGGGGTAGGTGACCACATAAAAATAAAACTCCAAAATGTGGAGAAAATAACTACACAAGTAAAACTATAGGACTCCCACATGAGCAGTGAGGGGTGGGCATTATATCGCATCAGTCCTTGCATAGTTATCTATTTACAATAACTTACTAACATTCTGAAAGACAAAAATTTACTAAGGTGACAAGTGTTTTAGGTTAAATGTAAAACAGATGAATGCAAAGCAGATGAACAGTCTCTAACATGTCAAAGGAAACACAAACTTCAATCCATCATTACCTGTGTTCCTGTCAGATAACAAGTGTGATATTAACTGAAATCACAATCTTTGCAATTCTGACAAAATTGCTGCAGCATATTAAATTAAGGGGATGTGTATAATGTGTTGGGTCCATTTCCCATACTAAGCCGAGTCTGCACAAATTAACGGCTTTTCCAGATGCATGATCTTTATATGTGCCCAATGGTCCTTATCCATAGGCGCATAGGTTTCCACACCACATCTGAAGTGATTTGCCAATCACATCTAACTATGAGTAAATAAATACATTCTAAAAACTTTGCGGGGGGGGGGTAGCAAGAAGGAATTGTCACAAAGGACACGGATTGTGAGTGGGTCAGTGAACAGACAATCCTCACTGGAGAGTTTTAAGAGACTTTCCTACAATGCACATCCATTTTCTGTGTCTGAAGTGCTTTGAAAAATCTCAGGACAATGTAGCATTTAGAGGCTGGCTAGTAATGTTATTATATGCTCATCATAGATTTTTAGATTTTAGATCAAGATTATGGTGATCTCCAAACCTCCGGCAGATGCTATTTAGCGCTATAACAGAGGCTCACTGACACATCTGAGTACATCTGGGGCTGAGAAACTCAGGTAATTTTGAAGGTCCTGAACTCTGATGTTGGCAGCCCTGATCAGACAGCTGAATCTGGCATTTCTTTCACCTCTACTTTTTCAACAGGGATGAAATGTTTTGTATTTCTGCAACAACTCAATAACTCACTCAGGTAAAGACAAGTCAAAGTCTAATAAATTAAAAAGTTCTTTGTTTTCTTCCCTGATGCCCTTTCGAGTTGGTTTATCCTGGAATTTAAACAGTCTGCACCTGTACATGTTTCCATGTTTATGCCACGTACAAAAGGGACAAACAGAACACTTGTGCACATGAGCAATGGATGGACAGCAGGAACAGTGTTTTGGACTGAATCTGTGTTCAAATTTAGATTTTAGACCTAAACCTATGTAGGCAGTTCATGCGCGTGTCCGTGTGTGTGTGTGTGTGTGTGTGTGTGTGTGTGTGTGTGTGTGTGTAGTATGTTTGTGGGGGGGGGGGTCCATTTCATTCAGATTGGCACCTCAAAATTCAATAATCTGTTTTCCATCTCATTTTCAAGTTGCACTTTCAAAACTGAAAGGAAACCTTTAGAATGTATAAACAATAAAAAATATAAAGTCTTTGTCAATGTCAAAGCCAGAATGATTAAAAAGTAACAGAAACCCCTTAACTCAGCCAAACACAAATTATCTGGTCTTATTGCTCTCTTTACTGGAATTAGTTGCAATGAGAACAGAAGTTCTGTGCGTCATTCTTCTTGACCGCACCCATAAGATTTTATTGCAAATTAAATACTCTATCACCAGGGCAGCAAGTAAAAGGTTCCTCAGTGTGATCTCTAGCAGTGAGAAGGAAAACACCTGGTTTCGCTGAATAGGATGTGTAGTTAAAGGTGATAACTTTTCAAGTTAGAACACTGTGATGATTCCTTTTAACAGAAGAGACCTGGGACAGAATCAGACAACATAAATAGCTTCATTGAGCTTAAAGGTCACAAAGAATCATGGTCCACAGTTCAAGTGAAGTACCTTCAGAACCAAAAACAAGAGTTATGAATCCTGCTGTACTCAGCAAATTACTGTATTTAACAATTATTAGTAATTAAAGTGAAATTACTGCATGACTGCACACAGAAAGCAGTTCATGATCAGTTCACCAAAACATTCATGCAGTGGCACAATAATATACATGGCAAAAAATATAATATAAATATATAAATATAATACCTGTATTTAAGTATTAGCTGCAGAGAGATGTCCAGTATGAGGATGTGATAATAACCAATGACTAAGTAATACATTAATGATCAGCTTGCAGGTCAATGCACATGCAGAGTGTTGTCCATGGGTGAGGTCGTGCCCCCTGACCCTTCTCTGACCTGCTGTCTCCATGGAGTCGATGCTCCCGGCCAGCTGTTCCAGCAATCTGGCGCGTGCAGCATTCCGTTTGTGCTTCTTGCCTTCGTAATGCTGCTTTGCCATCAGCGGGTTGTTGAACCAGGCGCCACAGAGGCAACAGTACTTACCCGCCTCGGCGTTACCCACCAGCGGCCAAGGTGGCACGGCAGGCACCTCGGCAGGCTGAGGATTGCTGGGGGTGGAGTCTGTAGGCCAGAGCAAAGGAAGCAAAAAGCAAACATGGTTGTGTAACTTTAAACCAGGCCATTAGTACCACACAGAAAGCATTGCAGCCATACAATAAATATACTACCTGTATCATAAAGAAATCGGACGCCTACATAAAAACAAAAGCACTTTCTCCTTTTTTGTGAAAGTTCTGTTTCACTTGTACTTTGAATAAAATCAAAATTGAAAGTTTTATTTTTAGGGGAAATTAAACTAATGCATTCAGTTAAAAAAAACTAACAGCTTTTGTACATTATTGTAACAAGGAGATATTTTCTTGACCTTTGGTAAGACTCTGATGTTATGTTCAGTCAAAGTGCACATTGAATGTCTTTTGTGACAATATCAGTCAGAAAATGTTGATGACTCAATGATGCCATCAGACTAAAACTGCGTGTGTAAACGCGCAAGTGTGTAAGTGCCCTTAAACATGCTGACAATCTGAAGCAAACACTTACCAAAAATGTACACATGAAACAGTCCAAAACAGACAGTTTACCATTAATATTGTAGGTGTATGTGTATTTGTAATCTTGAACATGTACACAAACATATTGTATATGTTTATCTTCATCAGACTGAGAAAAACAATCTGATCAATTGTTATAGACAAAAATACAGCCCCTGATTGTATGACAAAAATAATTCTTTAATCATGCAAGAATTTTAGTGTGAATTTATACCTTTATATACCAATCATTAACATAATTATTTTTTAAATTCACACTGACAGTTTAGAGGGCCAAAGTATGTGTGCAGAGAAATTTTGCTATATGATTGTGCTAATCATTATGTTTTACGTAATGTAACACTGTTTAAAAAAGGCCATAAGCATTTGAAAAAGCCTTAAGGGCTGTCTTGAAATCAGTTTTTAAAATCTAAGCTAAGAAAAAAGAAAATAACTGCACGGAGTCTAACATTTTCTCTCTGCGGCAGAAGAGCCGCTGGTGATTCAGCCATTAATCTGACGGCTTTAAGTCAACACTCTCCCTTTTTATTGCCCTTATTAGCGTGATGCTAGTACCCATTTCCCCTCAATTACACCACATGTCCCTCTCATCCTAGGACTTAGCCAAGCAGACAGACTCCCAGGGGAAGCAACTGTGGCTGTGAGTACACAGGAAAGCTCCATCTTGTAGGAGCCATTGTGCTCCTGTCCTGATAATGGTCTTTTGCTGAGCTGGTGTCTGTTTCCCATATACATGCTGTTGCTGCCCCGCTGACAGAGGAGACACTGAGTGTGCTGTGCACATTCTGACATGTTACACCTCAGAACATGTAATTTGCTTGAGATTCTGAGAGTGAGCAGGATGCATTCTGTGCCTGTGTTGCAGACGCAGCCTTTTCAGGTTTCTCTGTGTAAAGTGATCACGCGTGAATGAACACGAGGAGTGCAGTTAAAGAGGCCGTGCAAGTGGAGGCATCAGCTTGGTCCTGCAGGGTGAGGTTCCACCACGGGGTGAGGGGAAACCTAACCCTGAAATGAGTGAGGTCCAGAAGGCTTGTGTAGTACATTCAGATATCAAAAACAGAGCAAAAACTTTTGATGGGGTTGTACAAAACTTGTGAGCTGAAAGAACACCAAACAGCAGAAAGAAATTAGGAAAAAACCTAGAACAAAGTAAAAACAAAAAAGACAATTCAAAAAGCGACACGTCAGCACAAAGGAAAGTCATGATTCTTCAGCCAGTTCACTGAAGTGGTAAGGGAACTTGCTCACGACTGAACAAAAACAAGAGCTGAGCTAATCGCTGACAACTACCTGATCTCTCTGGCCAGCATCTAATGATAGGTTTAGGGTTGAAGTTGCGTGTGTGTGTGTGTGTGTGTGTGTGTGTGTGTGTGTGTCAGCATAAGAGAGTCAGGATGTCAGTCCCTACCTGCTGGGCAGGGAGCAATGGTTGGTACCCCCAAGACCAGACGGACTCTCTTGGCATGGGTCTTTCCCTGGTAGTGGGACTGTGCAACAATAGCTGAGGTGAAGAACATGTTGCAGAGAGTGCAGCATTTGTTGCTGTCCACCTCGGTCTCATCGCTACCCTGGGAGTGGAGGTATAGGAGTAACCACAGGCATGCAGTCAGACCAGGAAATGAAACATTTCACATATGAATACATCTCCCCAACCCTGTAGAGTAAATCAAAATTGCTTACACTTATAAAACTACTCAGATTCCCAGGTCAAGTGCTGCAGTCTGCAATCTGTCTCTTTGAAATGTATCTCTTGTGGGAGCACAGTTTATCACAGTCTCCTCAAGAAAAAGCAAGCAGGTTCTGGTGTGGTTTAGGGGGGTGGCTGAGCACTACTGTATGGGCGGATTCCATAGTGAAGAAGATGTACCTCTTCTGTACCCTAGCCTCTCCCAAACCCATCTGTCCTCTTCTAGCCTGCTTCCTATCCCATCTATGCTCCACCATACCTGCCTTTCAGTCTCACATACACATCTGTACACATCTGTATCCCAGGGTTCCCTCTCCTTGCAAATAGCCCCACTTTTAGAAATGGATGATGAACTCAAGTTCAGATATAAGCCTCCAGGGGCCCAAAACAAGTAACAAACAAGTAAAACCTAAAAAAAAATTCCTGGTAAAAGCAGAAAGAGAGCTATGTAATGATGCTCTGGGAGGATGCTCCAGTTGTCAGGAACAGAGCACCTACCTTTAAAATGCACTGAAGTCAGAACTCCCACAATGCACATCTCAAGAGAATAGCAGTGTTGTTTTTCTCAGGGAAAACACAGTAGACACAACAGCCTAGTGTAAGAAAAAGGCTGGGCCATTAATATTACATTATTTATTTGCTTATTGATGTACACAGATTAATAAACTTTAAAAAGGGTATTTTCATTGAACCAGTTCAGATTTCATGTCTTGCTCAAGAGTACAGCCACAGAGCCCTATTTGTGGTGTCATGGCCCTTACTTTCCTTACTTTCCATGCCTCTTCCCCTTTCCTCAAAGGACACATTAGCCCAGAAGCATCAGATCAGTCCCCCCAGGAAGCCTTACATGGCCATAACAAGAACAGAGACTTACAGAGTAATTCAGGGTTTAGAGGGATCTAACCCCATCTGATCTAACCCTGTCTATTCCAACTCTGTCTGAAAGTGTTATCAGGCGGCTGTGGCGGAGGTCAGGAGAGGCAGCGTGTCTTGATGAAAAACACAAGCGAGTGCACGGAGAGAGATAAAAGCACGAGCAGCTCGTAGAAAAGCCCTGAGAATTCTCAGCGAGTAAAAAATGCAGCATTCGAGTGCAGGAGAAACTGGCAGGCCTCCCCAGGGTAGACACAGCCCCTGTGTCTGTGCCACCCCCACCCTCACCCCCAAACTACCCACCTCAATGGAGTGTCAGATCAAAGGATGAACATAGAAAACATGTCTGACATGTGTCCCCGAGGACTCTTCTGGCAGTGCTGATGATAACTCTGGCCTACCTTTGAGTCCAAGGTGGGGGAGGAGAGAGCCAATGATGCAGGCCTGACAGGCAGGCCATGCAATTCTTCCTTAGCCCAAGTCCCCCGGGGTCCACTCGCACTGACTTGCTCCACTGTTGATGAAGTATTTAACAGTACTTGCAGCTACTCCACCCCCCTGGCGCAGTCCAACACCCTCCCTTGGTATCCTGATGCTCTCTTCTTAGCCGCCACCAACTCCCTCTCCCCCTCCAACCTCCAAATGCTGCTGACACCCCCAGCTCTCCGCACAGCCCTTTTAGCCCTCTAATTAGCCTCCCGATTGTGAAAATCGTGATGATGATGTTAACATCAGCTCATTCACCATCTGGTACCTTCTTAACTGTCATCATGTGTGTTCTTGTCACAAGCCTCGTTAAAGCCTTGTCTAATTGCTGCTGCCTAAGAAATTCTACAAATGTGCACATCTAAAAATACTAAGTTTAGCTTCATTATGGAGTTTTTATACAGAAATACCACATCAATGCATTGAATATGTCTTCACATTAATCTATACAGTAGCTGTGAACTCCAAATAGTAGACCAGATTGCATTTTAGTTGTGTGAAACAGAGCAGAAACAGTGAGACAAATGGGTTAACTGGGACGGAGAAACAGTCACCTGCATGGGTTTTTAGGAAGAGACCAGTGGACAAAACTGACTTGCGCAAGGCTAGGCAGATGTGTTCTCTTCAGATACTGAAGTGTTTCCATTTAAAGTGCTTCTTTAAATTACAACAATGGATACATAAGCCCTTAGTTGCTTTTCAACCCATTCATAGTATGTTAATAAGGTCCCAACGCACACATTTCCACCCAAACTGTTGTAATGACAGTTCTGTAGCAGATAGAATTCATTCACCCCCATGGCTCATTTTATCAAGCAGAAGGTGTGCCGCTATGATAACACCCCTGCCAAGTTGATGGCTTTCCATGTATGCCACAGACCATGCCGCACAATATCCAAGGGCTAGCACTGTTAGAGAGTGGCACATCTGTTGCTGCTGGCTTCTGGAAGCTACAGTGCCTTGGCAGGACTGTCGGCGAGACTAAAACAGAAGCCAGCAGCACATCAGCAAAAAACACCAACCCCCTCCTAAGTTCTGTACATGCTTTGGCGCAAGCTTAGGAGCTCTCTCACAACTCCCAGACTTTTAACACCACCAAAACTAAATTTACCCCAGACTACTATTAATATAAGAATAATTGAAACGGGGGCAGATTCCCTGAGGACAGTACCTTCCTCTCTGTCAGCCCACTACTTGTTTCAGTATGTCTGCTGCACTCTCTCTGTTCTCAAACGCTTCTCTGATGCCACAATAATGTACGTCCCCCCGGCATGCTCCAATGACGGAGTTTCAAAACTAGACCAATGAGAGACCAGAACTGGAATCAAACATCTCGAACAACAGAACTGTTCTTCCTCACCCTGCTGCTTAAAAGTACGCTCATGACAATTCCAGGGCTGAAGACAAGGAGGCATGGGCCAGCAGGGATGAAAGTTAGTATCAATCTAAATGAAACCCACTTTGAGGAGATGTTATCCTGTGAGTAGCGTTTATTGCTCTGAAGGTGAGCTGTTGTTGACAGTAAAGATATGCTAAAGCTAAGTGCCAACAGTTTACAGTGATGAAGGGTGGGGGGCTCTTTGCCCTTGGATGTACTTCCAATAAACAGTGATCATTCTCATCACTTTCTGCCTTCGGAGCGTGCTCCCTGCCTGTCAAACACATCTGCTCAGATTCATTTACATTTGACCCATTTCACAAATAAAAAGCCTAAACAAGCACAACCGCTTTGAATTACCCAGGCCTTGCCCTGCTTGCTCCTGACAACACGCTTTTAATTAACGGCCCGTTTATCTCACTCCTCCTCTGCAGACTTTCTGCATTTAAACGCTTGTAAGGGCGCGCTCCAGCCGGAGGATGCTAAAAATAGGCCCCCCAGGGTAGGAGGGAGATACGGGCAAATGAAGAAACATATATTTATTTGAGTGCAGAGCAGAGAAGCTTCCGGTTGGCTAACTGATGGTCCCGCTCCATCAAAACAATTTCAGGCACACCATATTGCAGCTTGTCATCGAGGTGCAGAAGAAAGACATTTTCAAGTGCAAGAGCCTCTGATAGCCAACTTCTCTGGTAGCTCTGTCACAGACAACAGCGCTCTGCCATGTTTAGGTCCAGGATTAGTCAGAAATGTACCATTTCTGACTCATCCAATTCCATACAATGTTATCTTTGAACCGGAGCTACCATGAGCCACTGCGGACAATGTATCCCACTCAGAGGACAGACCGACCCATCCCCACAGAGTATCTGGAAGAAAGGGAATGATGGCATGAACCAAAACAGTGAGACTGACCACCATTAGCAAGCTTTGTGGTCAGGGACCACCTTGAAACAACTGGAAGGCAAAACACAACTGACTGTCTTGCCTTCCAAAATTGTGCAAGCTTTGTCAGCTGTCACACAAAGCCCTTGTTTACTAGGGGGGAGGTACTAAAATTAGGATACTGCTGTTTTCAGATTCAAACTGAGTTTACTGTCATGTGCAACATGTCACAAATAACATGAATTGCACCTTCAAAACAAATAAAAAAGGCTTCAGTTAAATGATTAACAGGCAACAAGGGCACATACTGGTTTGTCTGGTCTTAGCCTCTTGGAGGGTGGGCCTCCATCCTCAGGGTGTAGCATGTAGAACAGTCGAACCTTGTTAGCATGCTTCTTGCTCTGAGGTGGGGGGGGGAGAGAGAAAGCCTTCAGATCTGTGTGGCTTTTAAGTGTCACAACAAACAAAGAGTATACAAAACATGGGTGGGCACAAGAATGCAAAGAAATGTGTTTTCCAAGGCTGACATCCTTGTCTACAAGTCTTTAAGGAACTGGGTGTCTCCCACTGAAGTTGAAATAGGAGAAGTTGAAAGTTAATTGCATTTAATTTCTCTCATATAAAGGAGTCTAAAAGCTTTATATTAAATCTGGCAGAAATTCTAACTGATATGACTGAATGAGGGAAATCTTCAGTTATGATGATTACCTTGTGCTGGTACAGCCTGACAAAAGGCGTGAGGTTAAAGAAAGTACTCTTCTAACCAGGCCAACTAGGCTCATAAATAATAAATCCCAAATAGCTTCCAATTATCATGAATTTGTACACAACAAAGGGTGTTTTTTATTCAACAGGATTGCGGACTGAACATTAAAAACAGTCGCTTCAATATTAAATCGCTGGCAGGGAGCTCTGTGTAAGTTTTTTTGGTAACCCCATGTGGATGACACTATGGAAAGGGGGAAGATGCCATGTTCATAGGAAAGTACCTCACAACACACATACACACACACACACACACACACACACACACACACTCACCCACCTGTTCACAACCTTCAACATGCATTAAAGTCACCTGACTTGCAAACATGGGTATATGCACAAAACCTCAGTAGAACAGGCTGGATGTAAGCTTCTGAGCTTTTATTAGAGATTTGGTCTCACTTTAATCTTTGTGTGCATTGTTCTAACCATCTGCCAGTTTATGTAGGTGATGCCAATTTTATCTCAGAATTTAATCCTTAAATTCTG
>JABJVR010010815.1:18189-36677 GCA_025773905.1 Chitala chitala | reverse complement strand
CTGTAAAAACACTGGAGATCACATGACATGCATCAGGTACTGCTTTAATTTCAGCTGAACACTGGAGATCACATGACATGTGTCAGCTACTGCTTTCATATACTGTAAAAACACTGGAGATCACATGACATGTGTCAGCTACTGCTTTCATATACTGTAAAAACACTGGAGATCACATGACATGTGTCACCTACCACTTTTTATTTTAGCAGGAATTTTACATGAGAAGACACCCTTGAGGGAGGGGGTATGACATTTGTTTTTAAGCAGTTACATTTGTTTTTTTTTTCTTGACAAAAGGTATGGATAGAAATAATACTTTTATTGCTGTTATTATTATAAATACCTTTATAATAAATACTTTTATTACTGCATTTTTTGTGTTTAATTTATAAATTTTAAAAATATGTGTACGGTAGTTTAAATCTCATTTTGTTTTCACAAACACATTCATCACAGCGTATGCAAGAACAAACATTTTTGATAAATACTCCAGCCATAAGCTGGCTGTCTTCTACTTTACCATGTGTCATAGCTACTTCTAATGTGTCATAGTGCTAACTGGATATATTTACTGATGTAGAAATTTTCTATTTATGAACCTAGAAATCCTAACTTTCTCTTTACTGCTGATAGTAGAGCTGAAGCATTATCTTATCGGCAGTAAAAGTTTTAACTCTCTTGACATTGGGACAAACATTTAGGTCTGAACCTGCTGCCCCCAGTAAGCAGTTTGTAATCACTTTTCTCATGCCTCTACAGGTGAGCTGCTAACCTGTAATCAGGACAAGCAATTAAAAGACTTGAATGAAAGCGTGGCTCTGTCTAAGCCACCTGCTATTTTCCTCAGGTTGCCATATAAGCTGAGTTTTACTGCTTTTTGCCAAGAGGGCCATCACTTTGACAGACTGTCACCTGGGTGGGGGGTCTCCTTCACAGCTACATTAGCCCATATGGCCAGTTTGAATCTGTGGAAGCTGCAGCCTAATTACCAAGTAAATGCAGAATATTTTGGGCATTTGTTCTGGGCACCATCCAAAACCTACAGTGAAACACACCTGTTCCCGTCTTTAAAAGCCGCTTTTCAGTTTAGCTCTTGGCTAACATCACACAGTGACCTATCCTGTGGAGGACAATGATGCTTTGTCTGTCATAAAGGCCAATAATCACCAACTGTTTCACCCAGGGTGTAATGTACCCATACCAAGGTATTTAGCTGACCTTGCTAAGAAACCAATGTCCTATCAAATATATGTAGTCTCCCATTTGGATATAACTTTCTCTGACCATTCTTGCATTACTTTTTAAATTCTTCTCTGTAGCTGTCAAAACCATGACATAGTACCTCAATCGGTGTACCTCATTGAGATTAAAGAACCCAGCCATGTGAACTTTACATGCTGGTCCCAAACCCAAGTAAATGGGGAATGTTGGGAAAGGACCTGGCGACGAACCCTGCAAAAAGCTCAGCAAGAAAATTTTATGAAAATGTTCTCCGTGGTAAGAACTACACAAATCACAGAGCCGGATATGACTAAATAGATATCATCATTATTATTATCATCATCATCGTCATTCAAATTAATAAATGTAATCAACAATGTGAACTTTATCTTTAGGAGCATGCTAATTAAGTTGCACATAACTGCAGCACAATTATTACTGTAAGTAGAGCCTTGTTGATTTCACTTTGCATGGTTTAATGATCCCACTGAATCCCTGAAACAGGACTGCTGGAAATTAGATGACAAATCAATACTGTAACAGTTTAAACGTTCATGAGCAATAACTATTGTAAATACATTATTAATTAAAAAAATACACCACATGTTCACCAAATCTCTGGGCACAATTTATGTTGCTAGACCATCCTTACAGTTTCAGTTAATGGTTATGGGACCACTGCTTAAGAAAGCACATTTGGATCCATAAGTACTGACTGCTGAATAAATGTCACATTCCTTAGCTCGAGAAACTACTTGCATTTGAACTACAGTCATGTGTGAAAACAAATAACATGCTAGATAAATTTCAATTTGCTTTACACCAAGTCCCCAGCAGTAATAATGTTAAACATTATTATTATCTGTACACTTTTGTGGCAGAAGGTGATGTGAAGGTGATTTGATTTTGTTTGTTGTCGATAGAACTGCTCTGTTTTCATCTTTCACTGTGAAAAAAAAGACTAACATAAAAAATGTACATTGTTTTCACATTATAAAATTATGTTTCCTTTACTTGATGGATTTATATTCCATCCGCTTAATCATCTATCTGTAAAGGAAACAATTTTATGTTAATAGCATAGCTTACATGTAATTCTTTTCTTACTTATAAGGTACTCAAATGCGAACAATCTTCCTAGTAAATAGACCTATATAATGTGCAGAATACAAATAATTGAGTTAGATCACATCTTTTCTGGCCATCTTTGCTAGACAAATTTTATTTATTTAATTATTTCTTTGTTTATTTTGGTTAATTATTTATTTATTGTTTCACTCAACACTTCTTGGAGTGGACATAATCTAAATTGGATGCTTTATTACATGTAGTGCCATGCATTCAAGTCTTTCTTAATGTGAACTGCCTTGCTCAAAATATTGTGGACATCTACAGAAAGCTGAATAGCGTTATGATCTACACAGTGGTGTGTGTTGTGTGGCCACGCCCCCTCGTTGTCTTGTATTCATTCCCTCGTTAGTCTTTGTGATTGTCTTCACCTTATTGTGTGTTCCTGTTTTGCACTATATAGGGGTTGTGTTTGTCGTGGTTTTTTTCCCCTTTAACCTGAGCTTCTGATTTCAGACAGTTCTGATGTCAAAATAACAGTTGGGCAATTTGATCCTCAAGAACCAAAAAATTAGAATCCCCAAAAATAAAAATCTCCCCAAATGTCTGACATGAGCCTCTTTTAGGACCAGGAAGTCCCTTAACCAATCACAGCTTCCCCATGTTTTAGTAAACAAGGTACCCAAAAGCCTTGTTATCAGTACATCCTCTCAGCACTTTTCTCCTTCCTTCTGGCAACAACTGCCACAAATTTAGGGTTGCAACAGCAACTCTGTCATTAGCCTTAACTATGATAAGAGTATACAAAAAAATATACTATTTATGTTAAACTGGAACACAACACACAATACATCATGGGCTAAAACTTAATAACATGGCATAACATTGATTACTATCACTAATTGGGTATATTACTTAATAACTGATTATACTGATACAGTAACAAAAGACAATTGAAAGATAAAAATTATAGTAAATGAGTATATAAAAAAACTGCTAAATATCGCACATGTTCTCTTGCTGTCTTGGTCAATTATTAATGTTTTGTTTATTAAAGTTCTATTTGGTCGCATGTTGTTCAACCTCGCGCCGCGTTGTTTCATTTTGTTATTTGCGTTCCTGTTTTCTTTTTTTGTTCCCGGTCACTTGTCTTTTTGCACTTTTGTACTTCTGGACTATTCCCCCGTGTATTCCCCCCATGTTTTTCATCAATAAATCTGCTCTCCTCACTTACATCCCCCCTTGCCTCTTGTTCCTGATCTCACCAAACACGAGGCATGGAGGACCAGGCACATGGAAATTATTCACTTGAAGCTTGTATTTTTTTGATGTTGATAATCACATAATCATTTCCTTCTCTGAACTGTTAAATGCTTGCATGGCTCAACAAACTGCTTGGAAGACTTTGGACCTCTACAAGTTTTTCATCAACCGTTTCATATTTTGGTTCTTCTCCTCCATTGTTTTCTGGTTTTTCCCTTCTGTGTTCCATTTCAGTCAATGTAATGTTACATGTCAGCAGGTATGTAAGACACAGTTTCCCAAAGTGTGGTTTGTGGACTGGTACCGGGCCGTGGGCTGACACACTGAACCAGCAGGGAAAGCTTAACAATATTGGAGCTCAGTAAAAGGGAATATTCATAACGAAAAAGCCATATAACTGGAATTCCTGGAATAATCCCAGAGTAAGTGATTATGTGAGCTAAGCCTGCCTCCCCCTCCTTTACTTTGTAATGGCTATGACACCCCCCCACCCATTATAGCTTTGTGTTGTCTGTTTTTGTGTGTTTTGTGCTTGATGCTCTGTTGTGAATCTGCATGGTGTTCTGCCTCTACTCTTTGTTGTTCCAAAGAGAAGTGGTTCCAAGTTGCGTTTTTATCAAAGGGTTTCCCCCACACATCACAGCTGAGCCAATATGGAAATCTGCTGTGCTGTCTGGAAAAGTGTCAAAAAAGGTGTCGTTCAGACAGGAGCTGAGTAATTCAGTCAAGCTCTTGCCTGCTGTGTGTTCAGTTCTCCCTTGTTATGCAGGCCTTCGGAGTAATAGTGTCTTACCCCCAGTTCTCATCTGTCACTTCTCAGCAAACCGCATTTTTTATTCTTGTGTATTGGCTGCCAACATCAAAGTCTGCCATCTCGACACGGGGATGAAAATGTAAAAATGTAAGACTAAAAGCGGGATAAGAATCTCTTTACCTCTGCTGAAATGTGCAGCAAGACCGTGCAAGCTGGAGTGAATTTGGCTTGTTTGTTCTTGGTTAAAGAGGTTTGTATAACTGTAAGCAATTTTTATGTACTGCTATGGAAATACATCATTCACAATGCTTGTCAGAGCACAACAGAGTGAAACAAGCATGCTGCCTAAACCAAGCCAAAAATATTTAATGTGCTTTTATGCACAAAGCTCTGCTGAAAGTGGCTGCCATAGAAGATCATCTCTGAAATGTAATTTATTTTTACAAAAGATTACAAATGATGATCACATTATGTAACTTAATGGAGGAGCAAAATAAGTGGTGATATTGAAAGGCGTACATGGCTATTAGTGACGTCTGTGAGTGTGACATTTCACTGAAGCTTTTGCTTGTCTGAGCATGTAATGCCAAACCTATATGAACAGCATGGAGTATAAAAGGATCGGTTTTCTGTCACACATCTGAAAGCACAGCTTTTTTGTGTTCTTATATTAATGTTCTCATGTAAAAAAGTGCCTTTACCTTATCATTTCAACAATAACTGTACCACCCATAAATGAAAAATGAAAGCACATTATTGAACATTCATGTCATTTTTTTTACACATAACACAACTGAAAAGACATTAAAGTTCCCTTTTCCTAAATAATAGGGTTCAACATGAATTTAAAACGGGTTCACAGAAAACTGCCATACCTGTTAATGACTCATATATAAACCACACATAGTCAAGCTGTTATTTGGAGTGGAAAAACAGAACAGAAAAATGTGCCCTAAAACATAAAAGCAGCTGTGGGTTGACGAAACAGCCTGGGAGGTGAAGTAATGGCCATGAATGATTGTCAGGATGTCCATGTTACATAATTACACAGGAAATGAGTTTTCAGAGTGTTTGGTCTACACAGTTCTTGTTCTGTGTATTTGACTTTCGTGTGCTGTATGTGGAGTAGAACAGAGAAGTACAGTCCTGTACAGGCACAAATTTGACAATGACATCACAATCATTTTTTCAGTGTGCTTTGCAGTAGACTGACTAGACTTTCTATCTGTACAAGGACTGTATTTTTTCTGACAACGCTGAAATGTTATTAATGCCAATTGAAGTAAATTTCTTCTGAAAAAAGTTTGTTAGCTGTGGTATAAGCAGGATAAACCACTCCTAGTTGTGTTATTAAACAAATTGGTATTCATTTTTTTCACAGAACTTCATACCTCACCATGGTTTATCCCTTCCATAGTTTGGATAATAATAAAAAAATTTAAACCAATTATTTTTGAGGGAGTATACCCAAAAATGGATGTTCTTTGTCATTTGTAGTTATATCTCTGACACATTTTAATAAGTATGTATAATTATAACCTTTCAGATAAAAATATGTATTAATGCTGTAAAATAGAAACAAAACAAACATTTTTGTCACGTAGTTATTTAGTATTATGTGGCTACAAAAGAGTATGCACAGATTTCTGGTATTGTTCTGATTTATGTGAAAAGGTGTTCATGAAAGTTAGTGGCAATTTATATTATTGGATGTTTACACATGTTATCAGAGTACAGGAATATTATCCGGTTGTAGGAAATGAATGATAAATATTCCATACACGACTCTCAGGACGCCATCACCAGCAAAAATTAATAGTTTCAAGAACTTGTGTCATAAGCAATGTGGAGATCATTTTGTGTATGATTTAAGCATTAACGTCAGAAGTGCAAACCAGTTCTGGCTTGGATAAATGTGTCCCCAAGCAAATGTCTTCATGTCCCGTATTTGAACCAGGGCTCTGAACATGGTACTAAATGCACAATGTGTTTACATGACAGGCTCTTCTCAGAGAGTGAGTCTAGTTTTTTAGCTGATTAGCTACAGACGGAGTCATGAGCCCATTGAAATGGGGTGTTAATGGAGTTAGTGCTGAGTTTGTCAGTGCTCTCCACAGACAGCCTGTACAAATACAGAAGGTTAATTGCTGGGACAGCCTTAGTCCTCACCCCCCCATCCCCACTCTGACAGTGGTGCTCCATTTCTCATCTCTCTCTAGAGACAGTTTGGCTTACACAGAACATGCCCCCCCAAACACACACACACACACACACACACACACACACACACACACAATGTCACATGTGCACTCATATGCACAGACAGACATCCATACAAAGACACACTCATGCACAAATGGTCATACATATAAGAGCACACACACATGCATACACATGCACACGTTGTCATACATATAAGAGAGAACATGTGTTGACATATAAACATGTGCACACAAATACACGCACAAACTACCTCACTGTTTCTGCAGGTGGCTAAGGAAGACCCATGTGCAGGACACAGATGTTACAAGAGTGAGGTCTGCCAGATGGCCATGGGAGTGCATTCAAGCTCACAGCCCCTGGCACAAGAGCCTCTGGTAAAGCAACTACCATCCACCACTCTGACATGTGTAGGGCACAGTAATCTGGAAGTGGAAATGAACACGGGTTAGCTGGGTCTCCAGGTGTGTGTTGTCATGCTGCTGGCCTTCAGGGCAGAGGGTGGAAAAATGGAGAAATGGAGGAGAACAAATCAGCACCATCATGATCTCAGTCATATGCAAACCTGGATGGAAGTTTTCACTGCCATGGAATCATTTATGTGAAGTGAAGCTCTTAGGGGAAGGTCAAGTCATATTTTCCTGAATGAGTACTATTAGAGTGTTTTCCCACTTATACATATAGTGCAAACAATAACACAACCACTGTGTCAAACAACATTCTGGTTGTCAGCTAACTTTTTCAGATGGAGAAATGAGGATGAGTGGAAGGTCCAAAACATGTTTAGTGAGGAGTCCATTGTGATGCACAGACCCACATCTATGGAGGAGTTGTGAGTGAAAAAAAAATAAAATGAAAAAGATAATGGTTATCCCTTTAGAAAAGCTTGAACTCAAATACAAACTTATGGCCTGAATCTCTGTTGAATGTTTTTCAAGTTTTTATTAGATAGGTGACTCAGTAGGACGTAGTTGATGAAACTGGAGAACAAAAATACTGATTAGGGGTGATTGGAATTTCCATAGTAGGTTTCCAGATGGTTAACATCTCAACCCATCACACCATTCTCCACTAGTTCACCTCACCTCAATGCAGGTGTTCTGCAGTTGTTTCTACTTCTCAATTCTCATACAATATTCTTGTACAATATTGTGAGACACAATGAAGGCATTTCTTCATGGAGAAATTATATCTTATTCCGTGCATTCACAGAAAACTCGATGACCTTCTGAGGGACATCACCCAAACTGATCAACTCCATCACGCCATCTCCCACTCTTCTCAAGCATCGTCTTGATAGGCAAACGGAGTTTGATCATATTGTGACAGCTGTTGTAGAAAGGGTCTTATTGCGCTCCCACAGTACGTATTTTGAGCAATAAGACAAGCTGGTTTCTTGCTTATTTGTTGCTGCACTGACCAGCTTCTCACCTGATTCCCCAGATTAAAGGTTCATCGGGCTCATTGCTTACAGACTCTGTGGCCATAAACTCAGTTTTTCATACTTTTTATTTTTCACTATGTGATTTAAAATTTCCACTGAATGATGCACATATGATCTCTTTCTTGACAAGCTTGAGTTTCCCACGGTTCCCCCCAAGGTTGCGGCAACACTTGATTCTCTGCTGACATTAGACGAAATTACTTTTGCAATCTCTCAAATGTAAAATCATAAGGCTCCTGGTCCTAACAGATTCCCTGTTGAGTTTTATTAAAATTTTAAGGATAATTAGCCCATTTGTTTTCAACGAATCCTTGATACAGGGTTCTTTACTACCTTCTATGAATCAAGTTGTTATAAAATAGTTTTTGAAAAAGGATAATGATCCCCTACTTCATAGCTTCTACAGTTTAAACCCCTTGGTGGATACCAAGGTTCTAGCTAAAGTTGTAGTACTTCAAATGGACAATGCACTTCCCCTTATTATTTTCGAGGACCAGAAGGGTTTTGTCAAAGGGCGGCAACTTCACACAAATGTTTGCACTCTTTTTAATGTCATTTATTCGTCAAGCCCAGAGGCATCAAACAAAGTTGTCCTTTCACTCAATGCTGAGAAGACATTTGATAGGGTGGAGTGGAAGTATTTGTTTGATGTTTTATGCAGATTTGGTCTGGGTGAGATGCTAATTTCTTGGATTTCTTTATTGTATGCCTCCTCACAAGCATCTGTTTGCACCAACGGTGTGCATTCTAGTTATTTTGCATTGTCTCGCAAAATCTGTCATGACAGCCCCGTATCACCATTTTTGTTTGCTTTGGCTATAGAACCACTGTCTCTGCATTTAAGGTCTTCCCCTGTGTTTTGTGGAGTATCACAGGTCAGGATGGAATTGGAGCTGTCATTATATGTGGATGACTTATTATTGTATGTCACTGACCCTGTCCATGCTTTCCTGGGACTGCTAGCTGTTTTTGATAGATTTGGTTCTTTCTCTGATTACAAGATCAACATTCATAACAGTGATTGTTATCCAATCAATGCATCTACCCTTCGTTTGTCTGCAATGGATTTTCCATTTCAGCTCAGTTCATCTGGATTTAAATATTTGGGGTCAATGTGACCAGAACATTGCCTTCCCTGTTTTCATCCAAATTCACACCACTGGTCACTAAGACCAAGGTGGACTTACAAAGATGGAGAACACTACCTCTGACATTGATAGGGAGGATTAATGTGATGAAAATGAATGTTTTGTAGAGGTCTGTATTTCTTTTTCCACTCCGTTCCCGTGCTCTTGCCTCAGTGGTTTTTTAAACCTGTACATCAGTTTGTAATACATATATATTTTTTGTGGGCTGGCAAGGTTTGTCTTTTCTTCAGAGATCTGGGTTCACTGGGGGACTTGCACTACCCAACCTGCAATTGTATTACTGGGCCATGCAGATCGAAAAGCTGACACATTGGATGATCTCCTTGGGTGCAGACTGGAATCGCAATTCTGCACCGCCTCATCCCTTGTGGCGTTACTTAACTCTTCTTTGCCACCTTACCCCTCTGGCTTCATCGACAACCCAGTGATACTATCTTCTTTAAGGATATAATATCAGTTTAGGCAAAGTTTTAAATTGTCTTTGGTTTCTTCTCTGACACCAGTCCTGCGGAATCATTTACTTCCATCGCCACTCTCAGACTCTTCAGACTGGCATAGTAAGAGCCTGAAATGTTTCTCAGATCTGAATAACGACAGTGTTTTTCATAGCTTTGCCAATCTGTCAGATGAATTTGACCTGCCTTCTTCTCATTTATATTGTTATTTCCAAATTCGGCATTGTGGTAAGTCTGTCCTTTCCTTCCTCCTCCCGAGAGCCCCTTGGGAAGATCTTTTATGCTACATCCCCCATAGCAAAGGTTTGGTTTCTAAAATATATGCATCCCTGCTTACCCTTTGCAACTTACCCAGCGTTACAATCAGAGCTGCGTAGGAATCGGAATTAGGGGTTGTTTTTTCAGATGACTGGTGGGACAGTGTGGCTGATAACATTCACACTGGCTTTCCCTGTGCCCGTCTCATATTGATACAGTTTAAAGTACTTTTTAGAGTGTATTTCCCCAAAGCTCGTTTGTCTGTAATTTATCCACAGCTTCTCTATGTCTGGGTGCCATGCCTTTAATTGTCATTTATCCGATATGTTTTATGCATGACCCTCACTTAAGAGGTTTTGGAAACGTTATTTTGCAATGATGTCCACCATACTTTCAATTAATCTGCCAATCACACCCCCCCATCACTATATTTGGCTGCCACAAGAATTGCACTGTTTACATGCCAACATCCAAGTATGTTATTGTTATCCTTTACTTCCCTGATAGTGAGGCATTGTTTGTTGCTTTGCTGGAAATTCAGCGTGCCCCCGTCCTGCGCTCAATGGTTTACTGAAGTAATATAATTTCTAAAGCTAGTAAAGATTGTGTGTACTGTTGAGGGTAGTACTGAGAAATTTTGTGTGAAGTGGCTACCTTATTTTGCATTTCTAAACAAGCTGCTCCCAGAATGACTCATGCCTGCCCCTTTTTTTCTTCTCCCCCCCCTTTTTTTTACTATTATTATTATTATTATTATTGTTATTATTTATTTTCATTTTTAATGTGTGATTGGGCTGGATCACATGTTACCTTTAAGGTACAAGTGAAATTTGACGGTTGTTTATTATCTTTGTTTCCTGTAATGCTTGATTGTTTCTCTCACACTTCATTGGAAAATCATGCCTGTTTATTGTATACCTTTACTTTACTATAAATTAATTTTAATAACATTTTAAAAAGATGCCATGCAGTGATTGACTATAATAGCTGACACTGAAAGGTCATGCTTGGCATAGTAAATAAACATGGGCATGGACTGCATTCAGGTGCAGAGCACTCTAATCAAAGCAAAGATGCACTACACAAAGACATAGGTTATGGGCAGTAAGCCCAACAGAACAGAAGTCAGGCCAAAATACAAACAATACAGGGGAAAAAATCATGGGTTGAGTTAATACAGCTATTCAACATGAACATGAGAATCACAATGACTGGTTTATCTTACTGGGGAAAGAATAGAAATGAAAAGGACAACATGAAGAACTAGTGATGTTACTGTTCAGATGATTGTGACCTAGACCATGTGAGGTATGGCTGCAAATTAGGAGCTGCATTATTATGTAATCGTGTGGCTGGAATGTCAGCATGCTTTCATAAACTGGAACTTCACATATTCATGGACTGCAGCCTGCCTGAGATCGTGATCATTAGCTGAAGCTGTAGCTCTCTTATCTGCAAGCACAACTTAATTTCAGATTCAAACATTCATTAAAAGCATGTTTAAAAACACAGCAGTATGAAAAATAGTGCAATGTAAGAAGCATTTCTATAAAGCATTACATTGTCTGATAAAAGCAGTTTTTCAGTAAATGTACTGTAAATAGGACTGCAATGGGAGAGACGCAAACTGAGGACAGGAAGTAGAGTAGAGTGCAAAGACAACAAACATCCATAACTGATTACAGACTGGAAAACACAAGCAGTGTGTTTTGTGAGAAGCAACAACCTGGCTCAGCATTAGATGCATAGAGTCAAGCCAAAATGATACGTGTTGTCCTCAGAATCGGTCACTGTAAAATGCAGGCATGCATGCTGATTTAAAAGGAAAAGTCCTTTCGAATTTCAGCTCCTGTGTTTAAGTGCAGAAATGCATGCTGATCCTGTTAGCACGGTTATAAATCTTCCCTGTCAGAGAGTCCGTTTCTCGCAGAATTTGATACGAAGCCATTTTAGCGCCAGCTGGCTTCAGCAGAAAAGTCTGGTACATAAGCTGATGTTTCCCTTCCATCAGGCTCAAGTGCTCTCATTATGGGAGGTTCATGAGGCTTCGGTGCTAATTGGTCTTCTAGCGAATACAGAAATGATGGAGAAAGGAGTCTTGAAAAATCTGTCTGCAGGCAATATAACCTCATTAGTTTGACTGCCCTTTCAGAAGCGTGCAAGCTCAATTCTGGCAGAATTTCTCTTGAATAAACAGGAATTCCCATGTTGCTGCCTCTTTGAGCAATACATTTTAAATTCACCAAATACGCAGCGCTTGTAAGCACAATACATGTGTTAACAAAGAGCTGTAATTGCTCACAGGCTTTCCTTAAATGGCCCATCTTCACCTGTTGACTGCAACAACACCTTACATAAAGCCACAAAACAGGCCCTTTTGTTTGAAAAATTACCCTTAATTATACATTGAGAACAATTTTGTGGCATGCTGATAAAATAAACGAGTCATCATACAGTTGGAAAAAAACTGATTTCTGTAAAATAAACTTCACACTCTTGTGCACAATGAAACAAAAGAGGTGAAAGTTGTACTACAGGTACGTATCCTGTTCAGTGATGGGCCAAAAATCCTGTTTTAATGGGATTCTTCAATCCCAAATTATCATTGCTAACGAAGATCCATGGAAAACAATAGAGTGGAGACAGGCAATGCAAGCCAAGTGTGAATTATAGTTGACTGACGTGTGCCAAGATGAGCTCTGGCTCTGAAACTCTACAAATTGCCAGGGCACATCAGACTGGCACCATAATAATCTGGTTTTAAATCACATTTTAAGATACAGTTTTCTGCCTCGGCTTTTAACTCAGTTTGTGGTCTATGTGAATGTTCTTGATGAATGTGTTCAGTGCTGTATAATACCATGACTGTGTTTTTATTAGTTAAATGAATTATGTTTATTTACATTACTATTATAAACATCCTACTCTCATAAAACAGACCAGAGCTCTTAGATAAAATGTTGATCTATCTCAGCATCTAGCATGTGACCTGGAAGGTGACAGTTCCTGTTTGTTAGCTATAGGTCCAAGGCCTGACAACTGTCCATCACCGCTGGGTTCAAGGCCTGACACTTGTCCATTAGCTATGGGTCCAAGGCCTGCCACTTCTCCATTAGCTGAGAGTCGAAGACTTGACACCTGTCTATTAGCTTTGTGTCCAAACCCTGCTTGTCACTTGGCTGTCACTTTCTAACAGTTTTCTAATGTTAGATCCATCCATCTGCGTAAAACCCACCAGCCACTGTTTGGTACAGCCAATTTTGTCTTCAATAGTTATGGAATAACAGCAGACTAATAGCAGCCCAATCAAGTATTGGATAGAAACTGTGCTGCCTATGATTTTCTGTTACATTTCAACTTTGCCTCATGTTGGCATTTCCATTTATTGAGTTTAAAACAAGGAATGTTGTACCTGATTCTTTGAAGTGACCCATTTCAGTTTTACCGGTGAACACACCAGTAACAATTCTTAGTCTCGCTCAGAATATTGTACCACAAACTTTAAAATGTTAAAGGTCAAAACGGACGTCGATTCTCAGGGCACAAAACTGCATGCAAATTTTCACAATTAAATTATGATTTAATTTTTTTAATTTAAGAAAGAACAAGAGGTAATACAAATATAGAACTCGTTCTATTATTTAAATGCATAACGATAAAATATTTTTTGTTGGAAATAATGGATATTTGTCTTTTAGCTTTTTATATGAACAGAAGTCTTTGTCTTCCTGTCTTCTCGCCAACAGGTTCTCCTTATTATATGTCACTTAAGTTTCAAAGAAAGCCGTTAATTGACAAGCTGATGGGAGAAGCTTGACAATGCAGGTCTTGGGTCTCATTATTCATTTTAATTAGAACTTGTTTTCCTTTCCTTTGTTATCAAGTGGAGGGCTCTGGCTACGTGAAGTGTTGTCCATTCACTTTCTCTCTCCTTAACTTTTGACTGATTAAACTGTGCTGCTGATGGGACTCCTGCTCACCAAACAGCAGGAGTGATGTGTCGCGGTTATCACGTCACTACAAATCAACCAGACTCACCTGTTCAGAATATATGACAAAGGTTTGGTTGTTTTGACTGCAGGTCCTTACTGAGAAATTTGTGTTTGTGTGTGTCAAACAGGAGTAAGAGGCTATGACCTACACAACATGGCAGGCAAGAGGATTCGTTTGCTGAAATATGTCTCGAGTCCAATAAACCAGCTAATCTGTTGCCTTGACATCACAGTTGCACTGAATTCATGAGCAGACGTGTAATCCACTACATCACCTCCATTAAACATTATGGTATCTGCCGCTACCCAAGAAATGCCAGGCTCTATTTATCCAAGCCGTAACACCAATGTTACTGGCTGAAGCCTTACTCAGAAATTAACCCAGTGTTTGCAACCTGCATACCAGACTAGAGGATCAATCCCCTTTTAAGACACAAATGTATAAGTGAGGGAACTAAAACTCTGTTGCTCTGCCTCCAGAGTGTAACATGACCATAGTACAAGACCTCAGTGACAACATTTGCACAGTTGAGGTCAGCTAGTCTGTTCACTGTCAGCCTCTACCTGTTACTATCATATTTCACGACAGCTCATTTTGTACATTTCTGTTTTCTACCTTTTATCATGTAATGTTTTAAATAAATTGTTTTGAGTTTTAAAAACTGGATTAGTATGACAGTGTTCCCCCAAACAATATTGCCAAAATGCTCAAGGTTTTTAACTATTCTGACTTCAGAAAAAAGGAGCTTGACAGAATAGGGAGTGTGAACATTGTGCTGCTCTGTCACAAGGGAAATTTCCATGCATTAGGAATTCCCCAGCCAAGTCTGCCAAATCCCCTCACAGTCCATTTTATTTGGTGGTTAGGTATTCTAATTAAGATAATCCACACAAGTGTAACAAACCTGCAGCAGTCCCAGCTACATTTTGAAAAACAGCAAATCATTGATTATAACATTATAACATTGCTATCAACCAGTTAAAATCTGTGATTTTCAGGCAGTTTTAAAATTTTTATTTCTGATCAATTTGTGGATTTGGTCCTGGAAGCTTTGAGCCCAACCAAAGGCAGTTGTTCAAACAACAAAGGAAATGTGGGTCCGTGATTGGTGCAGCCAAATCTCATGCAGAACAACTTTTTTGACATAACCCATTGAAATTAAATATATGGTTACAAAACAGCAACCTCAGTTGATATAATTAGAGTACTTGATCCTCTATTTTGAGAACAGTGAGACCTGGGGCTTGCAGCCTTTGGGGGGAGGGGGGTGGTGCAGGAGGAGGTGCGTTAAAGAAGGTCCCAGGGGAGGCTATGACCTCGCTAATTGTGCAGGGCCCGTGGCAGCACCAGGATTTGGGGTTTTACAGATGCTTAACCTGGCGAATCAAGGACATCACTCAGTTGAAGAGAGCAAGGCCTGGACTCGTCTGATTGATCCACCCCATGGGACGGAGAGGATCTCATGGTCACAATTTACATCTGAGAGATGCTGCTGAGAAGTGAGATTAAAGAGCACCACCATCCCTGGGTACGGGGAAGAAGGACGTCACACAAACAGGAACAAACAGAGAAAACAAATCCACTGTCTGTTTAAATCTAACATAAATTAAGATTAAGTGGGTTTATATCTGTCGTATAGAATCTGACAACAGAGGCAGGCAGCGTCTGTAAAAAGGCACATGTCTTATATCTATAACCATGCATTTTATTTTTTTGTTTTATGGAAAAATGCAGCTTTACACTAGGGAGTTAATTCCATTTAAGGTATTTGTATTAAAAAACCATTAGGCAAATACATGGGATTACAACTCATTCAATTAAAAGTATAGCATTATATACTAATCATATGAAAGTGTTTTTTGTTACAGAAGCAATGCAGCAAACATTAAGAAATACTGTAACAGTGCTGCAGTTTTGTTGTTACATGTTTAGTATTGCTGGCTGACCCATCAAGCATGCTCATGTAGCACTGTCCATGGGTGACTGGTGAGTGGCAGAGGAGAAGAGAGGAGAAGAGCTCTTCTTCAGAGGACAAGATGAGATGTTTTGTTTGATATGGTGACCTCTGGACTGCATCGCTGCCCTCAGGGTCTTGCAGCGGCACCAGCGCTGCCAAAGCCCTTGAGCTGACAGGCTTCGGAGTCTCTCGCCGCCAGCAGCCACAGATAGCGCCGTTAGCCGTGGCTCCTGCAGTGCTCGTTAGAGCTGATCAATAAGACCTTCTGCGTGGACCCCACTGCTGCCTTGGTGCTGTGGTTTTTTTAGTTAATATGTAACGGTCCTTTTAACATCAAAACCTGATGCTGATCCAAAGTCATCATAAATTGGGAAAACCCTTGGGGTTATAAATGTTGCTAACTGGTTATTTCAGTTAACATGCTGTCACCTAACCACAGTCTCTCATGTTGACATTGTCTCCATTCACATTAAGTTACAGATTTGAACAACATTATTCTACCACTAACACAATAATCTGATTATCTGATGCAACCATGTTTTTTTACTAGTAATGTCTCTAAATGAGTAAAATGTGAATCGTCTTGCAATATATGGTGGTTAGTTTCAGGTTAGGTTACACATTATTTTCATAGTTAAGACATTAAGTATGGAAAAAGGCATTCAAGACAGCGTTAGATATAAAGAAAATCTCAATGGCGATGACCATACCCATATAAAGTCTTTTACCTTTTCTTGGCTGAGGGATCATAGAAGAGGCAGAGACATAGGAAGACTTTCATATGTTGCTTGTTAAACAACAGAGAATAAAGATACAGAGGAACAGAACACATATGTATTTCAGTGATGTAAGCAGTCTATATGGGCGGCCTTGTAATTTTAGCACAAGAAAACGCAGAGAAGAGATCTTCCCAATTTATTTTCCTTCAAATCTTATGTTTGGAAAGACATTAATGAAGAAAAGAAGGTAAAGACAAAAGTTGGCTTTACTTGAGTTTCTTGCTGGAAGGTAAGTTCTGCTCATACTGAAGCTGAGAAAATAAGCAAAGAAGAGATGTATTGATTTTTGGTGGAGTCTGGGTTCACAATAGAAAAAAAGAATAAAGAAGTGCTCTTTGCCCGATATGTCCAAATGACATCCCATGAGACCTGCTTAATGGTGGGGTGGGGTTTGGAGGGAGGTGCAGATGCCTACCCTGTCTCATGGCTAGAACTGCCCTTAGGCTAGGGCTAATGGTATTGGCTCAGCCTGCTATAAGAACCTCTTTTTTAATAGCCAACTTTGTGTGAGCCAGAAGACAGACAGATATTGATTGGTTCAAATGCCCTTGTGTTGACAACATCTGAAATGAAAATCCACCAGGCCAGCACAAACTTTTTGCAAGCTGTGTATGTGGAATGTGATTAAGAAATAGAGCTCCCATGAAGACGGTTGAAAAGACAGCAAGCACATATGAGTGGTTTCTTCATCACACTCTGAGCAGCCTGATCAGAGGTTTAATTGTCATGACACTTCCTTATGGTCTGCATGTCTTTCCATTCTTATTGCTTTAGCACCTTTGGTCATTCCATTGAGAAGAACATGGAAGAAAAGAGGCCTTTCACTCGGTTTTTCCTCTTGACCTATGCAGAACCTCGCAGCATAAAACAGTTCGAATATCTCCACATTGTTAATACTTTGTACTTTACAACATGGGTCACATACCTCATACGAATTTCTATTGGCTGTTACCCAAGAGCCACGCCTTCTTAATGAGTAACCTACATCATGATAGGACAGTGAGGAGCTGGGCGGTCTGAACTTTGTTTGTCTTCTGGTTTTGAGATTGTATTACTGAGGTGGAGCTAGAGAGATAATACTGTATTTACCATTTCTGTGCACAATTAAAATTAAAAAACTTAATTTTTTTTTGCTTCGTATTCTGTCCTTGTCTTTTATGTTGTAGCTTGACCCTAGACCAAGTTGAAACTACCCAACACAAATGAAGTACACATGTTTAACAGAGCATTTAACAAAAACTTCAAACAGCATCAAATAATGATCAAAATCAGCACAGCTTTAAAGTGAAGAAAAGCAAAACTAGAGTATCTGTAATCTGATGTATGACCTGGTCATATCAGACTGTCAATCTGAATCTTTAGGGGAATAATAAACAAGCAGTCTGATATTACTAACACATGAAATTGTTCAAATAGCACTGCCTGTTTACACCATCGACTCTATTTAATAGCACTGCCTGTTTACACCATCGACTCTATTTAATAGCACTGCCTGTTTACACCACCAACTCTATTTAATAGCACGCTGCCTGTTTACACCACCGACCCTATTTAATAGCACTGCCTGTTTACACCACCGACTCTATTTAATAGCACTGCCTGTTTACACCACCGATTCTATTTAATAGCACGCTGCCTGTTTACACCACTGACTCTATTTAATAGCACGCTGCCTGTTTACACCACCGACCCTATTTAATAGCGCTGCCTGTTTACACCACCGATTCTATTTAATAGCACGCTGCCTGTTTACACCACCGACTCTATTTAATAGCACGCTGCCTGTTTACACCACTGACTCTATTTAATAGCGCTGCATGTTTACACCACCGATTCTATTTAATAGCACGCTGCCTGTTTACACCACCGATTCTATTTAATAGCACGCTGCCTGTTTACACCACCGACTCTATTTAATAGCACGC
>JABJVR010010815.1:0-18089 GCA_025773905.1 Chitala chitala | reverse complement strand
TGCCTGTTTACACCACCAACTCTATTTAATAGCACTGCCTGTTTACACCACCGATTCTGTTTAATAGCACGCTGCCTGTTTACACCACCAACTCTATTTAATAGCACTGCCTGTTTACACCACCGACTCTATTTAATAGCATGCTGCTTGTTTACACCACCGACTCTATTTAATAGCACGCTGCTTGTTTACACCACTGACTCTATTTAATAGCACGCTGCCTGTTTACACCATCGACTCTTTTTAACAGCACTGCCTGTTTACACCACCGACTCTATTTAATAGCACGCTGCCTGTTTACACCACCGACTCAATTTAATAGCGCTGCCTGTTTACACCACCGACTCTATTTAATAGTGCTGCATGTTTACACCACCGACTCTATTTAATAGCACGCTGCCTGTTTACACCACTGACTCTATTCAATAGCATGCTGCCTGTTTACACCACTGACTCTATTCAATAGCACGCTGCCTGTTTACACCACTGACTCTATTTAACAGCACTGCCTGTTTACACCACCAACTCTATTTAATAACACGCTGCCTGTTTACACCACCGACTCTATTTAATAGCACGCTGCCTGTTTACACCACCGACTCTATTTAATAGCACGCTGCCTGTTTACACCACCGACTATATTTAATAGCGCTGCCTGTTTACACCACCGACTCTATTTAGACTCACGTGTTCATTGATGTCTCACTTTTCAGCCCCACTGCTGACATTACCTTACCAATCAATACTTACCTCCCAGTTTAGTTCACATTTTATCCAGTTAAAATGTTCAAAGTATTCACATAATTTTACTACTTTGGTGTTATAGTTGCATTTATGTTACCCTCTCTTGTTCCTAACTGTGACACATTGTTACAGAATGTGTGCAGTGATGTCATTAGACCAGGAGACCTGAATGTAAAAGCCAGATTTACTGACTTCCAAACAGTGGAATACAGGGAAAATTCTGAACTATACCAAAAGGCCAGTTCAAATTTATAAAAGCATGTGTGGTTCTGCCAGTTTAAGATCTCTGATGGAAAGTCAATTCCAATGTGTTAATTTCCACAAGAACAATTCAGTTAGCTGCTGCTGGCCTTGTCCTGTTTTGGAGCAGGTTCAGATTTAATTTTCAGTTGATTGGTAGCTGGTACATTTATTCAAACCAATTTTACAGAAAAGAGAGCAAGTAAAGTACTCAGGGTGGTACAGGAGGGTCATGAATGAAACTACACATATTAAACTGTCTGCTATTTACATACCGCTTACATAAGGTCATAAATTAACAAAATGATTGATAATGCATTTAATAAAATGGTTTCTGGGTCAGAACCTAGCCTGAAGTCATTGTGAATATATTTTAAACAGTACATGCAGCTCATACCGAGTTCTCAGAGTTCTTATCTGAGTTCATGTTGATGGAATCAGCCATTGTCACAATGGACATTCAAGCTTAATTTCAGATGTATCTTCAGGTGGTAAAACTGACAGCATCATGCCTCTTGAGTCAAAGCACTGATAGGTTCAAGTTAGTTTTAATAATTTCTTTTAGGCCTCCAGTTTTTCAAATTCTGTTTAGCCAGAGAAGGGTGTGATGACATAGAAAAGGTGTCAGAAAACATGCCAATGCTGCATTCCAACACATCAAAGAACAAACTTATGAACAAAAATAAGGTTAATGAGATTCAGGAGATGAGACAAATATTGAACTGGACAGAGAACAATCCAGTCTGATATGACAAATAAAACACACAAATAATAATATTTATATTACCCTAAGGACTGGCATACACAGCTAATGACAGAACAAAGTTAAGTGATTTAAAGCATCAGTAACACCATTGTTAACATTAAATTACTTTAGATTTTTTAATCATTCCATGTATGAAACAATGTTATTGCTAGCAAAGGAAAGAAACCACATACCACTTGGCATTCATCAAACCAAAAATGTTATCATTTTCAAACATGAATCTTAATCTACATATAACTTAATATTGTTTTATCGTTATGAATTATACAACTTCTATGTATTTCTATTTACATCTTTCATTTTACAGGTAGTATGTGCCAGTTTTCGCCACACATTATTGTTTAGGGGTCAGACTTGTGTAAAGAGTACTGTATAATCTGATAGAATTTAATGACTTTGTGTGTGTGTGTGTGTGTGTGTGTGTGTGTGTGTGTGTGAAAGAGAGAGAGAGAGAGAGAGAGAGAGGGAGGGAGGTGTGATGAGTTAACACCACGTCCCATCCAGGGAGTACACTGCTATGTGCCCTGTGTTGTCCAAATAAGGGTATTGTGATTCTGATGTGGTTAAACAATTTCTAAGTAAAGCACACATACAAAAATAAATTTCAATAAAATTAATAGTAAATAATAATGTATTATTATATACGTAATAATTTAAACATACAAATAATATAGATATTCAATGATACATTAATAAAGTTATGCAAGTATTTATATATAATATAATACACAGTACAGGCCATATTTTAAATACATTTGAAGCACTGACTGTAATCTCCAGTAAAACTATGGCTTAAGAGTGCCACCCTGTGGCAAGTACTAATAAAACACAATTTTTTGAGACTATTATTGTCTGAAATTCTAAATTGCTTAAAAAGTTATTTATTCTAAATATGAATAAAGATACAGATATGGTGAATCAATTATAATTATTATGACAAACATATATATTTTGGACCTGCGTTGTAAAAATTTTAATATATTTTAGTAATATAGTTTTCCCTTTAAAATCTTTTCATAATATAAAAAGATAGTCCTAAAAATTATCTGCACTCATAAAACCCAACAAATAAAGCGTTGAATGAAAAATACAATAAGCATGATTACACAGCTATCAATTTATCTGTTTTGTTTTAAAAAATACAATGCTGGACAAACTCTTAATATCCACTATGACATTACACATGCTGAAATGCTCTGGAGGCCCATTGGTTGAAATTAAAGTCTCTAACATATGCCTGATTATTAGTTAACCAGACTGAAGTGCACCAGCCCAACCCATTCACACATAGTGGTAAAGACAGAACCTTAGTATACTACAGCACAATAACATTTTTAATCAGGAGAATCTCAGTATGTGATTTTTTCCTGTTCATACACAAGCATAATGAATGCATGAAGTTGGTAGAAAAAGCCTCTAAAAGCCTTTTCACACTAGTACTACATGCAGTGAGATTTAGGCCTCCCTGCAGCCTATTTCTGTGTTTAGCTGTTGGCCCTTGACACAGACAGCACAGCCTTGGATTCTGTGTATTTGAAGACAGACTTTTTCCTGTCTTTTTCTTGTATTTAAAGATGACATTGTACCTCAGTGTGTCTTTCTTTGTCCGTTTTCTCTGTGATCATTATTGTATACGTCTGCTACAGAAAGGTTTGTTTCCATACTAAAGACAGAAATTAAAATCCACTCAGTATTACTCTCCTGTGCCAAGGAAACAAACTTAATGTGCTGGCTAATAAAAAAAGTTAATTGTATAATTTTCATGCAGATTAGGACCACATGGCCATGAATCCCAGCTCTGCATTTATAAAATAAATAAATTTAAAAGGAGCGGCATAAATGTACGGGGACCAAGAGACTGGTAAACAATCAACTGAGGCTTAATTTGTAGGAAAGAAGTGAAGATACAGCAAGGTTCTCTAGAGGAGAAACAACGAGTGAATTAAGTTTGGAAATATGTTTACAAGCGGTATGAGAGCAAAGGCATGCAATTAGACAAGCTCTTAATGAAGGGAAGACAAGATGTAGGCAGTGTTCCTGCAGCCGCTGCTGCAAAGAAAATGGATTAATGTTATCAGCCTTTAAATGTTAAGCTTTGTTTTGGGATTTTAGATCCAGGGCAAGCCTATTACAGCAATAAAGTAGAAGGAAGGGAGAAGGCTGTGTGAGTTTGCAAACATTTTGCAATTTAAAAATGTGAAATGGAATTGTTTGTCTTTGTGATTAACGTGATACTCTCTTATCCAATAAAATTTCAAGGTAAAAGAGAAATAGATCTGATATTACCCCATCAATTTGTGACTGATATGTTTGTTTTTCTAGAGAAATAGAATTAATAGTAGGATGCATCTGAAAATGTTTGACTGATAAAATTGCACTGTATGTTCTTTTACGTAAAGCAAGAAAACACTTTTGTTCACCTGTATCCAAAATCTTTATGCCATGTCTTCTGAAAATACTTAATTAAATGTGTATAACATGTATACATCCCTTGAACAAGACATTGAATACAAAACAAAATTCTAAACAAAATAAAAAAAAAAAACATTAATTTCATAAATAAAATACTATGTTGTGAACCAACTAACAAAATTACTCAGATTGCTAATGGAAAAAAAATCCTTTTCCATCTTTAGTACAGCAAAGAAAAAATTGAAAATGCTTAAATGTGTTCATGAACTCAGTTATACTGTTCTGCATGTTAAGTTGCTGATTAAAGGTTTTACTAAAGCAATCTTTTGTTTTGAAAATGAAAGGCTAGATGCTTTAATTCAATGCTAATTCTCTGTTCTCTGATAATGTTCACATGTTCCCCAAAGTGACTGCTGGTGGGTTTAAAGTGTGCACAAAGGCAGACAGCAGCAGCCCTGCTTCCCCCTCTGTGAAGGGCTCAATATTCACCTCCCCAATGCACTGTCCAATTAGGAAGAACTCTGCCCACTGGGCTTTGCCAGAAATTAATTTGCATTTTAAAAGTAACCTCTTGCAGTTTTCGTTTTTAAGCTTTTAACACAAATTACAATTTTATTAACACATTTCTAAAAAGCAAGGAGAAATGAAAGATAAATAGATCAACAGTAGAATTAATCGATACAGGAACACAGGACCTTTATGCCCTTTTGGTGTCCTAGGCCAGACACAACATGCACAAAATACACTGACAGTATTAATGTGCCATTTTATTACAAAATTACAAAAGCATGTATAAATAACTCAAATAAATCACACCAAACTTCAATAATGTTCATAAATAAGGTCTGTGCAGCTGAGACTGAGTACATCTAGAAACAGTTCTGCAGCTACGCCTGGAAATATGAAAGTAATGGGCAATGATAGTTCTAGGAATTTTAGGCATAAGCAACATAAGCAGCCAGTTAGGACCGCCAACCAGCAGGGGGCGCCACAGCATAAAGAAAAATGTGCTAAATTTAAGGATATGTAGCTGAGACCTGCCTATCCACACAAGACAATGTGATGATAACTGAAACACTTGTTTTTTTTTTCTCGTCAGCCAGTATTACACAGTTTAGTAACAGCCTATGACCACATGATATAACCCATTATGAAAATGCATTGCTGATAGCCAGCTATTTTTCATTAGTGAAACACATGCATACAACATGAAACTTAACTACACACTTTGGGCAAATTAAACCAACAGATAAATTAATTACATTTAAAATGTAATCAAAAACACACATTCAGCATAGTCTTTGCCTGCGCCACAAGGTATGCCAGTTACAATGCTAGCCACTACAGAGAGAAGAAGAAAAATATTAAGAAAAGGACATCTAAGAAGACCTACAAACAAAACTATCCCAGTTTAGCAAAACTGGGATAGTTTTAGTATTTGATGTTATTGGATGATGTAATCAAAGCCACTGTCAAACACACAATAAGCAAATACACACAAACTCATAGCAGTCACCATAAATCAAATGAATTCATGCTGATGCAACAAACTTTTAAAACTGGTATAATGTAACATTCATTTTATTGTATTTATTTAATGTTATTTAATAGGTACAGTTACTCAACATTTTAATTCTTGGCACTGAATATTAATTAGGCAATAAAAACCACAAAGACCCATCAAAATTCAGTTTTGTTTTGCTATTGCATAATTTGAACGTTCTCCAAAATACATATTGTAATGGGTGTGTAGTATTACTTTTCCAATAAAACATTTGAAACATATCATATACTACACTAGCATCATACATCAATATACCTTATTTACAGTTCTCTCTAGTACATCTAATTCAACTTTTTTGCACAGCCTATAAATACTGCATTCTGGATCATTGAGGAGCAAAGTGTTTTTGAACTTCTTGTAGGGGATCTGCCAAATTCAGATTATGCCTATGGCCCCCAAAAGTCTAGAGCCAGCCCAGGTATCGGGCATAAAAAATTGCAAACAGTATGATAATACAGCAATTTGCAATACAATGATTACTCTGATGATCCTGATCAGTGTACGTTCTTGTGAACATACCTAGTTTTGTTAGTAGGTTTATGTGAACGTACCCAGCATATTCGGATCCTGATGAGCTTGGTCATTACTTGTGAAAACTGCTGAAACAACAGTGCTTACAGATTGTGATGTGCCCCCACTGTGGATTTGCTGTGAATGCCGTGTTTGTGGATTTAGCCATCTTGCCCAGCCTGCGGCTGATGAGTGTTAATATTCATGTTCAGTGCTGAGTGCGGGTGTGTGTGGGGTGTAATTATGATTCAAACCAGGACTCCTACATGCACAGATTAAGCAGAAGTGTTACATAGCTCGGTACTGATCATGTGAAAAGATAAATATGTACTGTAAAAGTCGAAGTGCCTTTTTGGATGGAGGGAGTGGTCCAGTGGTACATGTGATCAAAGCAGCTGGAAAAAGCAAGAATCATAAATGCATCAGCAGTTTGGATGTTATTTTATGGACTACGTTTGCTTTGTTATGAACCACAGTTCTCAACACTTAGCATTTAGCTGTTACTTAGAGGTTCAATTTGCTCAGCAGTTGGTTTGTATTGTGACAACATATAACTTCTCACCCACAGGGGAAGTCAAACAAACTGTGTAAATGTACCTGACTGACAGTCCACTCTCATATTGTATTACTGTGCTTTTTAGTGATTAAGATGCAACATTTTTCAAGTTTTAATTATAAAATAATAGTTTTTAACTATGTTTGCTAGATATAAACAAGAATTAAACCAATGTCATCTGTAGTTCTGAAAAAGTATTAGTCATGTCATGCCATGCCATGCCATGCCATGCCATGCCCTGCCCTGTCATGCCTCCTCATGTGCTCCTGGTGTCGATCATCCTTGTGTTTCATGTCATTGAATCAATGTAATTATGTCATTAGTGCCTCCTGTCTGTGTCTTGTTTGCCTGACTTCTATTTAAGTTTCCCACATGGTTTAGTCTTTGCTGGTTATTGTAGGTGCAAACTGTAAATGTAAATTACGTAAGTATACAAAGAGTAACACATAGGATGAGCACCTGATTATTATACAAAGAGTAACACATAGGATGAGCACCTGATTATTATACTATTCCACTTCAAGCACAAAACACACTAAATCACACAACCACCATCTAAAACCTGACTTTTCTTGCCTTCCTTGTTGCAAAGTCATCAATTACAAGAAGTCTGCCCAGCAACTGCATGGTTCATACTAACAACAGCAAGACCACCAAGGCGTTCCTTCGACACGGTGGACTTAGGGTAAGATTGAATGAGCTTCAGCTTTGAAAAACTCCTTAGTGCTTTAGCTAGAGTCGCTGGAAGAGTGAAACAAATTCTGAGAGCAGTCCACAAATTTCTGTGTATAAATTTCAGCAGCTCAAGCAGGGTCATGGTCTTTGTTGGCAAGCCAGGCAAGTTCATAATTTCTTGTGCAGGCTTTCTGCCATCCACGCCTGAGTGTTCTTTTCAGTGCAGTGTCATAGTAAGGGCCCCACATTGTTTTCTCAGTTCCTCTTTGGAGACACTTTAGAAGGTTGACAGGTTGAATATTTCTCATATTTTACACATGAGTCATGCTCAGTAAGCAATTTTCAAACTCAATTTTATTACAATTTTAAAGATCAGACATGACTTAGACAATAATGTAAGTGACTTTTGACATTAGGTACAAATTTTCAGGAGAAATAAGACAAGAATGTGTTTCAATTTTACACACTTGTGTTACTTCTACTGCTGGTGCAGATTAATTTACTGTGTAAACTCGTCTTTTTATGGGTGTCCATTTTCGTTTCCTGGAAAAATCGCTTGAATCTTCACTTAACTGACAAAATAAAGAGAATCCAGTAGATAAACATTCCCACTACCATTAATTAAATATCGTAGTATACAAATCATATTTATACATACAGTATATTATCCAGCCACTTATTTATACCAATCAATATCACATACATTACTTAAGACTATTAACAGTTACTGTTAACAGCAAGCTAAAAATCAGATCCAGAATAGTGTAATAAACAAATGGCACTTTAGAATGTTCACTATAGATGTTCATGATTACAGTGTTGCCGTGCTGCATTGCTAAAATACTTACTGACTGGTACGGGCTCAGCCGCTGCAGCACTAGTGGACTGGGTTCTTCAGCGTAGCCTCCTACCTCTCCACTGTCCATCTGCAGGAAAGCACAGGTTTTAGTGGAGAAAGGCTCCATGATACCCATAAACCAAGTTATGAGCAAATCAACCCTCCCCAACAATCTCCCTAGCGTGACATTAAAGTCTGGACAGCACAGAAGCTCCAGTGTGAAATTCCTGTTCGCCGATAACACATGGTACCTTAAGCATCATTTCATCATCAGCTGTGCTTCTCTTTCCACCTGGTAGCCAACCATAGGACCAGTGCTGGGAGACGGTAACCTGAAGGACACACACCAGGATGACGAGGTGAACCACACCTTTCCCAGAGAACTCCATGGAACGCTGGAAGGACGGGTGTTCAGACGAAGCGCACAATCAGTCCACAAACACTCGCTCAAACATCAGCCACGTTTAAGCCAGGCTTATTTTGATGACAGACAGGTTTCTGAACTGCACAGAAATGAGGCCTTGTGAGAAATTTTTATGCAAAGGCTTCAAAGACACGAGCACAAAGACGTACGTACTGCGTGTTTAATTGTTGGATGTGATGGAAAGGCTGAATTTACTGCTTTTATAGAAACGGAGCTAGTCAACAAATGACACGTTTCTTTTCCATCTAAAGTACAATCCTCACTTAGATGTCCCATGATAAATAGCCTTTATCTTTTAATGGCTAAGAGAGTGAAAGCTAAAATACATCCAGAAAGCTAATTCCGGAAAGCGAGAGAGATTAAGCAAAAATAAACACAATCCACACATTATTTTTCCATCAGTCACTCAGAAGCCCAGCTGCACTGGGGATGGACACACCCTTCAGGTCTGTGGTGTTCTTTTAACAAAACCTCATTTAGTGAAAACATTCCACATAATCATTTTTGCTACCATGGAAGCAACGGTAAACCTGTGGATTATAGTTCTGTTTTGTTACAAAATAAAGAACCTATTTACTGTACTTGTTAGATTCTTGATTTTAAATTACAAAAGTCTTACATAAAGACTATTTTGTGGTCAAAGACATTTATTATCAGAATCCTGTATTGACAAATTGTATACAATGTACATGTTTTCAAAAGAACAGATTTCAGAAATGTGTTACATACATCTTCAGGCGTATGTTACCGACAATGTGTGAAAAGCAGGCTCTGTATAGAATGCCTAGGAAATCTATAGAATGACGAGCCTAAATACGTCAGGTATTCTATAGATTTCCTAGGCATTCTATACAATGCCAGCTTTTCACACATTGCCAGTAATGCATATAATGTTAATAACATTAAACATTAGACATTAAACAGCAGATGGGAAGGAAAAACACAGATAAATTAATACTGTCAGGTACATAAAAATAATACCAAAGTTATTACAACATATCACAAAAAAGACAGTTTTACATAAAGGTGGCATATACAATTGTTAAAAATGAGGTATAAATAATACATTTATTTGCAGCTTGTCATAAGAATTCAGTTCTTGGATGTTTAAGGCCAAAATAAGCAGAGAAATATAGGATGATACATGAATCCAGTTTCTCAGCTCAATAATGTTATAAAAAAATCATTTACAATCACAAAGTTCAGAGAAAGTGGAAACAAAGTCTTCAACCACTCTGTAGCAGAAATCATACTGTTCCTGTGGAGAAAAGGAAATCCAGAATTTATTATATATATACTCATAATTTTAAAATTGTATATATTACCAAAAAGACATTCAAGAGCATAAAAAGAATATGCATGAATTATAGACAGTATTTAATATAGGGGGTCTGCATGGTAAAATCTCATGTGATAGATAGGTGGATGTATGGATGTATGTATCAAACAAAGGAACAAACATACAACTTCACTGATCTCCAGGGGGGCAATTCTTTGTCTACCAACTCAAATAAAACCAAGCACACAAAGTGTGTACAATAAGAGTGCATGTTTTCTCCCTAGGTCGCGGATTGGATCATCTCGCTAGCAGCTTCGTTTGTTTTTTTTAGTGTTGCTGTGCACTTGATCTGACAATAGCTTGTATTGTTTGCATCTGATAGCACATTGTTTGCATTTGATAGTGCTAGGCATTCCGTGATTTCGTCACAGCGTTGTATAGAAAAGTATCGGTAGTTAATTGCTTGTGTTTACATCTTGTGTTTCTTTCGGTTTTTGTCTGCATCCTGCCTGGTGTTTCTAAACTTTAGACAGCCTATTTGACTCCATTCCTAGTTGGGGTTTTGTAGGGTCCGTTTGATTGTTTTGTACAGATTGCTGTGCTAGGGTTCCAGCCACTCGCTCCTCGCCCTCTGTAATTATCCTGATCACTCCGGCTGCTCCTAATTGAGCTTGTACTGTATTTATTGCAACTCTCTGTGCTGCAGCGGCAGCGTAAGCGGCAGCCTCGTTGGATGAAGACTCGGAGGACTAAGACACTGGAGTCTACCTGTGGGAGTCCACCAAGGAAGGACACCGACATCAAGCTAATTAACCTGTTAGGTGCTATCCCATCCCAACCCTCTGTAGAAGACACCTCCATCATCATCACCATCGCATCACTCGAACACGAAACCCGTCTCTCCTGCAGCAGCTCCCCCAGACCACGCCTGACACCCTCACTCTCTCTGTTGGCCTGTGGAGCTGCCAGTCTGCTGTGAACAAGGCACACTTCATCTCAGCATTTGCCTCATTCGTGCCACTTCAGATCCTCGCCCTCATAGAAACATGGATCCGGCCAGAGAACACAGCCACTCCAGCTGCACTCTCATTGGGTTTCTCCTCCTCACACTCTACCCGGCGCTCTGGGAAGGGTGGTGGCACAAGTTTGCTCATCGCCTCAGGTTTTAAGTACACTTACTCACCCTGTATGGACACTCTCTCCTCATTTGAGTACCACATTGTTACAATCACTGTCCCCACTACTATCATGTTTCTGTCCATATATTGTCCACCAGGTCATCTCCAACACTTTGTCGACAAGCTAGATATGCTTCTCTCAACAATCCCAAATGATGGCACTCCTCTGGTACTCCTTGGGGACTTCAACCTCCACCTGGATGGCTCTCAAGCTGCTGACTTCCTCTCACTCCCTGCAACATTCGTTGACCCTGAAACTCAACACTTCATCTATTACCTCTACAACATCTGCCAAGAACCTCGGACTGGTGATGGACAGCAACCTGACGTTCTTCGACCACATCGCCACAGTCTGCAGGGCCTGCAGGTTTGCCCTCTACAACATCAGGAAGATCAGACCATGCCTTACAGAACACTCTACCCAGCTTCTGGTCCAAGCTCTGGTCATTTCAAGATTGGACTACTGCAACTCCCTCTTGGCCGGTCTCCCAGCCTCTGCTATGTATCCTCTCCAGAGAATCCAGAATGCTGCGGCACGTCTCATATTCAACGTTCCAAAACGGACACATGTCACCCCTCTACTCGTCTCACTACATTGGCTTCCAGTCCAGGCATGCATCAAGTACAAGACCCTGATGCTGACCTACAAAGCCATCAATGGGACTGCTCCAGTCTACCTGCGGTCAAGAACTATGTCCCGTTCTCTGCGGTCTGCCAGTGGGAAGAGACTGGTCTCACCTATCCTAAAATTTGGTAAACCTAGGCTCTTCTCCTCTCTGGCGCCTACATGGTGGAACAAACTTCCACTTGCTTTGAGGACTTCATCATCGCTATCCACATTCCGCAAGCAACTGAAGACACATCTCTTCAGGGAGCACTTTAGTTATTAAACATGAACTGTTGCCATGATGTTACTCATTATGTTGTAACTCCAAAGTTGGCCACTTGATTTAAAGTGTTTATCTAGTTGTAATTTTCTGTTGCTTATGCTCTACTTGTGTGACAAGTTTTTAGATTTAGAAAGATCCAGATTTAATCAGGTGTACTGTGATATTAGGGCAGCACTTATTGTTAGTAGATTCTCTAATACTGATTGACCTCATTTGTGACATGCACATGTACTATTATTCTTGTAAGTTGCTTTGGACAAAGGCGTCTGCTAAATAAATAAAATGTAAATGTAACTGTAAATTAAGATAGCCTTAATTTAAAAGAAAAACAAGTCAAATAATAAACTATTTCAAAGACAAACACACAAAACAACAATGCACAGACATCACTATTGTGAAAAAGTAACTGCTGAAAACAAAGGATTATTTAATACTAAAACTGTGGACTGGAAATCAACCCAGGAAGCACAAAACGTTCAAATATCGTTACCTAAACGTTCCTAACGTTCCCTAAACGTTTAGCTAACGTTATTTGAATGTTTTGTGTTTGCTGGGAAGGCTGTCATTCTGGCCTTGTTGATGGTGACTGCACATTTACCAGAGTCTGCACCATGTGAGGTCTCTGCATTCGTAGTCTTTTTATGGTCTGGAATACATCCAAAAGGCCTTCAGCTTTGACCTGCTCCAGGATGTTGCTTAGAGCAATGAAGGTTCCAGTTCGTCCAGCTCCAGCACTGTAGATATTCAAAAGAACAGCATCACTATGGCAACAGGACACATCACATTCAGAATGCTGTTAGCAGGAGTCTCTGACAGGCTTTTCTGAAGTTGTAGCTTGTAATAAAATGGAAAAACAGGGTTTCATAAGTTGCAAATGAACTGAAAGTGGAATCTTCGAAGAAGCTAAAACAAACACCTTCCTTTGACTAATGCCTATGCTTATTTTAGAGATGTTCTAACTGACACAGGAAAATGATATCGATCTCAACCTCTTTTATACTGACACAAAAATAGCAGTACTGAAACTATGGTTATTTTATGTTTTTTCTGGCCACACTAATATATCTTGGTTAATAATAAACTGGTTTTGAAAAGTGAGATAATTTCCTGGTGATTAATCATCTGATTAAAATAATGATAACAAAAAAAGAATAAATTTAAATGAATTCATGTTAACCAACTAGGAAGGACGGTAAAAACCAAACCCTCAGGTCTCTGCTGCTGTTTGAAAATTTCAACAGAAGCTTCTGAATGTATGTATAAATATGTCATACTAAACACATGCTTTTCTTAGCGTTGCTGCCATTTATTCACTAGTATCTCACAGTATTTACCTTGAATGTTGTTTAAGGTACTTGACTTCTATTTAGCTACATGTATCAGATGGGTAATGTGTTTGCACTTAACACTGTTATGGTATTTTGTTTATCTCTTAATGCATCTAAAAATGTAATTGTACATTGTAGCATACTGTTACGTGCAAGTGACAATTAACTTGCAGTTATAACACTGTCAGACAGGGAAAATATGGCAATATAAATTTAAACCCAAATTATTTAATAAATTGGCTGTTATGAGTTATGTTGTATCCATCTGTTTATTTGGTAATCTCAATTTATAAATCTATAGAAACAACTACCGCATTAAACAGCAGATGAAGATTGTCAGTACCTATTCAAGTAATCTGGAGTGTATTCAGACAGTCAAGTTCACATTAATGCAAAAACAAATGTTACCCTCATCACTCAGAGTGTAATTCTAGATGTATACATTATAATTACACCCCTAGAATACAGAGACAGCAAGTTCCATAATTTGATCCTTGGAGCAGACTCTGGGATCCGCCCATTTTACCTGCAATGCACAATGATTGGGTGGTTCCCAGACTGCTGCTGCTGCTTCTGCACGGCCTCAATGATGTCAATCATGTCTCTGGCCCTGTCCGGGACGCCAACTTCAGGCCATCCGTGGAAGTGAAAATGATGAATGGCACGAAACTGATTTTCCTGCTCAGGGATGCAGAGCAAAATGCTGTAATACCTTACAATTGCTCTACTGTTAAGCATCAGAAACAACACACATCGACACTTCAAACACATGAATAACACATACAGTTCTAGTGCCTTCCAAAATTAAACTGAATGACATACAGAAGTAAAAAAAATATATATTCAAATTTTAAAAACTGTGGAATTATAAATAACTCACTGGGGTGTATGTGAGAACCATTTCCCGTGCACTGAAGGCGCTGCACAGAGTATCAGACTTTGTTTCTACAGCACAATCACCAAATGTTACAGTGCCCTCTGTTGGCCAGTACTGGAAACATTTGTCCTGCAAAAAAAATTACTATTTACCATTCGTTAGCCTTATAAATGACAAGAATTATTTTTATTAACATATTTACTTGTACACATCAATGTACTTAGGAATGCAGATATTATTTAATTATGAAAACCATTTGATTAGGAACTAATCAATTAAAAAATTATTTTATATCAAGATCAATAAATTTTGAGTTTGAGACTACGGCCAAGTGACAATGATCAAAATAGGTTACTACTATGAGACTTTGGTGAAAGTGTATTTGTGTGTGCGTGTGTGTATCTGTGTACATTTGATGATTCCAAAAGAGGCAAAACTAGGCATGACCACCAAAAGGCCAAAGTGCAAAATCACTGCATAAAACAGAGAAAGGTTTTTGCTTGTCTCAAGTTTTTATTTTTTTATGTTTTTTCTTTCCCATTGGGGACTGTTAATTCCATTAAAAATAGTTAATAGACAATTCCTACAATACAAATACAAGTAGTATATATGGGCTACTTATGGCTACAGTTCTTATGAATACACTTTTAAATTTTTTATTTCAATTATTTTATTGTATTAATGTTATAAGTATCTATGTGTATGTTCATTATGGCTGTATAAACTCTGACTTCTATTTCAACAGTTATAAAAAATGTGTTTTATTAAATGAATTTTATTAAATTCTTTACCCTGTTAGTTTCCCAGTTACACAGAAGACATCCATGGTCTTTCATAGGTCAGACATGCATACATGTGAACTATGCATGCTTATGACCTGTGCTCTTTGTGATTTGTACATGTATAAATCCCTTGTCAATGTCCATGGTCTTAGTGTGGGACATCTGCCAGGATGAGCATGTCATCGGTCAACATGACGGGGGGGCGTGTGCATTTTGAAATGTTTCTAAGTTTTCCTACTGAAGCTTGCATGCCTAAAAAGTCAGAGTCAAGTGTGACAAAAGGCCAGATATCCCTGAAGCTTCTCTTACCTGCCCACGTTCTTTCAGCTCGGTCAGCATGACTATGCAGCCACACTTCCATTTCCACACCATCCTCCAGAAGTCCTCTGCAGTGTTGGGCAGGGGAGCCTGTGTGGCAATGAAGTACTCCTTCTGACTATATCCCTGTGAAATGGATGTCTCCACCATTAGTGGTCACATTATAGCTTTCATCAAATGACCTTTCAACTTTGACCTCCTGCCCTTCTGTGATTTTTCCTCCAATTTCCCATGCACCAGGCATCTGCTGAAAGCCACTACTTGATCTGACACTCTATGTTTATGTGGCCTAGGTTGGTCACAGAGATTATAGTAGTGCACATGTAAAGTGATATGTTGTCGAGGAAAGAGCTGTCATGTGCACAGAGATGCAGCCAGTTTTGCACCCCAGAAGTGTGGTGGAATTACACAGGGATCAAGGGGGTAGGGTGGATGGAGAAATAACAGAAAAAGCTGACGTGCAAATTTTACTGGCAACACACTATTCAACAAAGTAAAAAGTACCATTTACACCTACAGACTAGCTCATTCAAAGGAACTGCATGAACTGTGTGACAGTATAAAGTATAGAAAGTGCAAAATATACAAATTTATATGCATGCAAAGTCTTTCATAACAGTATACTTACGTCAATAAAGGATGCATTTATGTAATCTGTATATTGCTGTCCCCTCTTCATAGGTATTGTGACTCTGTTGAAGTCATCTGAGCAAATAAATACTTACTTAAGACATGCAAAGTCAAACTGTATCAAGATTTGAACCTAATGAAGAACCACTTAAATATTATGGCTCAGAGTGAGAACTGCAGTGATTCTCTGTTTTCTTTCATATTCTACATAATTTCATTCACTGAACACCAAAATCCTGTTATTTATTTTAGTACAGAAAGGTTTTAGCAAAAAAAAAAAAAAACCCATCAGAGTTAAAAAAACATTGTTATCATACATTATGCTGTCTGGAAAATTATTTTACATACAGAGATCTAGAATATTCACCATTTACACAACTGGAAAAATGTATACTGTTACTATTTCTGTGGAGTGAAAAAACAGCAAGTGGTTTTAAGAGGTTTTAATGCCCAGACTGGCATTCTGATACCAATATTATTTTAAATGGTGCAGGATATGTGAAAAAGCTGAAAGGTAAATAAATAATCTTGGTTTTTACTGTTTACACAAGCCATCCAGCGGTGAGATATGAATGATCATGGTTTAAATTAAATCTGATGGGGTAAATGCTGCTGTGAGATCATTAGTTCCAACTTCCCTAGTGACATAGTTGCCTGATGTCTGAGAGACAGTCAGTATGAAATCTCTCTTCCTCAGACTTCCTCATATTAACACAAGCTTCAAAGTATAGAGAGGCGCTGGGGCACAGAACTGAGAACTTTCATTAGGATGGAATCACACTCACACGGGATGATCTGGAGGACTCTGTTCTTTTTCATGTTGGCTGGGAGGTTCCCAGTCTTCATGTCCTCCTTCATGATGCGAACGCTGGTCAGTTTCTAAGCAACAATTTCTTTTCAGTCATGAAAGGTGCACCTAACAGGTTTGACTTTTGCAGGGTGAAAATTTTAATGACTTTGACACTTCACTTAGACCCCAGGTAAACTGTAGAAGCCAAACCAGAGGTGCTTTCACATGTGGGCAATGAAAAGGAAGTGGTTACTATGCTATAAGATGGAGTGCCTTTTGCATGCTTACTCTAAATTCCTCCTCCAGTCCATCATGCGATGCACTTCCGTTGTGTAGACTCTGTAAATTCTCCTTCAGAGAGCTCACATTCAGCTCAGTGTCACCATACAGGAAATACTCAAGCAAAGCCTGATATATGAACGAATACTGCATCTGAAAGCAAGCAGAGAAACAGGAAATAAAACTGGCTTTCATTGTTTTTCAAGGGTTCCTATAAACTCTGCCTATTTTCAGAACTTACTACATGTACCCCTCTAACAGAATATGACCTGGTGATTCAGTGATTCCAACACTAATTCTTTAACCAGAAAACAATCATAGTCTTTACAGTGACATTATAATTCTTACAGATGGATCAAAAGTAGAACAAATATGCTAATGTTTGTTCAGCAGTCAGAAGTGGTGAGTTCAGTGGTTATTGAAAGTCTTACACAGCATCACAGTCAGTGACACAGTGAGACACCTTTTATGTGCTTAGTGTTCTGTGGTAAATTGTAGAGAATCAAATTTTTTTGTACATCTTTAAAAGTACTGATTATTTATACCTCAGCGAAGTGACATTTTTATTGCAGTTCAGGGCATGCCAACTCACGTCCGTCTGCACAAGCTGTGAACGCTGCCCTCGGATTTTGAACACAAAGTCATAGACGTCGATCGCCTGCTGTTCTTGTATCATGTCGATCATGGCATCGATGGTGATGAAGCTGCCTGTTCTGCCAACTCCAGCGCTATAAAAAGAGGAATACCACAGGTTGACACAGAACGTTGCATAACTGACCCCTTGTATTTACATGTTCCTCCTTTTTAAACCACCTCAAATTCAACTTCAGAAACCTTTCCAAAAACATGTTGTTGTAGCAGTAATTTAATGTCAAATACTAGTCGTGTATTTCTCTACAGTCAATTATAAAACCATGCACATCCATCCATCCATCCATCCATTATCTTAACCGCTTATTCCTGGTGAGGGTCGCGGGGAAACTTGGAGCCCATCCCAGAGCACATAGGG
>JABJVR010010798.1:0-45238 GCA_025773905.1 Chitala chitala | reverse complement strand
CCGCCCCCCCCCCCGCCCCCCCCCCCCCCCCCCCCCGGGCGGCGGCCCCCCCCGGCCGCGCGGTGACATCAGGAGTGAATCCCCATGGCACAGGTGAAAACACGTCACAGCCATGTTGTGTGACACGTTAGGTGTGGTATGTTAGGTCTTTCACCGATCCTATTCCACATCTTAGATGGCAGTTTCAATAAAAATTTTGTTGTTAATATTTTTTGGCACCTCATGTTCACCTCAAAAACATTATTCTATCCTAGTGAGTGATTAGAAAACTGTTTTTAATTCCTTTTTGTTTTTACTTATATCCCAGAAAGCCAGATTTCTAAGCACAATATCAGACCTAGACCTAATAGTACAAAGGTTTCCTACATGTTTTAGTTCATGAACCCACAGAACATCTTTGTTTCTTGTCATTTACTTTATTAATAAGTAATAATTAGAGAGAGTTGAGGATTAGTAATTTTTTTATTTTGTATATTTAATTATTTAGTTTAATATTAAATTTTATAGAATATAATTTTTTTAAATCACATTTTCTCACATCTCCATCTGCATATTAGTGATCTCCACATGGGGTCATGACCCCATGGTTGGGAACTGATGTAATGGTGTGAAAAGAAATGAAACTGAATGTAATGTGTCTGTCATTGGATCTGTCATCTCTATCTGTAGAGTCACAGTATTTATGAAACCATGGCAAACCAGTAGGATCATCTCATTACAGCCCATGTGACAAAGTCAGAATAACCTTCTCTGACCTTATCTGGGCTATACTAGCAACACAATTTACAAGTGAGGTGAGATCTTTAGGGCAGACAGTCAAGTATGCTAGTATTTACAACTGTGTCAATTTTGCTACATGCCATAAATACAAACGGTATAAGCAATTAATGTTCAAACATGTGGCAAAAACTGAAGTATTTGGAATAATCCCTACACACAGTTTATTTATTTAGCAGGCTACAGTTTCACATATACCAATTTCTTGCTATGTGTGGAAATCAACTGTTTTATGTGAAATGTCTTTACTGAAGTGTATGAATGACAGTAATTTTGCACCTAGTACCATTAGCCCTTATTATTGTTGAATTGAAATATACTAAACCAAACACTTTTCCACATCAAGGCCTGTGAATCAGTGAAATGTAATGTTTAGGTGTATTCCAAATATTAAACTCTGTTCACAACGACGTATTCAGTGGGAATACAATGTTATTGTTTTCATATTAGTCTTAGTATGAGAAAGGCTGACCAATTCATTATACAGTTTAATGAATGAATATGTAAAACAATGGACACCATCTATTTGAATTAAAGTCTAGGTAATAGTTATGGCTTGTTTGAACCAATAAATTTATTGAGAAGAATGTTGATGTTAGAAATTTTAACAGTTGCTCTTTCAAATGGAAAGCACAGACACTTGTAAAAGTATAATTTTTACCTTTTTCCCCCAGCATTTGCCACAAGGTCAGTACATTTTGACAACAGGTCCCCTTACAAATATAACATTTTTTACAATTATTACTTATACTATACTACGTAAAAACAAAAACTTTTCTTGGGAGTTGCTTGTGTGATGGGTGAAGGGTATAGTACTACCTCTGCAACTGAAGCCTGCATTGCCTAGCCAACTGTGAACAACATTTGGGGAACATTCCAAATGGCCTTTGATTTAAAAACTTTGGAGAGTAAGTTATGTACAGGATGCACTTCCAGCTTGTCTCACAAAGCTGGAGAAGAATACATTTTTGCTTTAATCTTTATTTTAAGGCTTTGCTGTAAGAGGAAAAGCTATATGCAGTCAGTAGGAATCCCCAATTTAAGATCACACTCTGATTAGATTAGGCCAGCGGAGGTCAGAAAACAGAAGACCAGGGGTCAGTTACACCACCTTTCCCTTTCTTTAGCACAAGAGCCACTGTGTCTTACAGCTCCTAACACTGTTTGGTGTCCAGCCATCTTCGGCAGAGGTTGCAGTGGCCCTGGAAACCCGACCTCCGAATGAAATGTGGACTGCGTCAGGAGTCGGTTATTGACCGTGGCGTGTTCCCCCGGCCCATGCCAGAGCTGCAGGGGGGCAGAAGAAAGGCTGTGCTGAACACGAGGACAGAGGGTGGTCGCTCCGGTTTCCTCCACAACTTGTTGCCTGGCACTAAATAAACTCTGGCATGCGACAGCGACACGCGATCTCTAGAGTGGCCTCAAAGGGTCACCCAGTCTGGAGTTGTTCTCCACACTCTGTACTGCCCCCCACCCCTTTAAAAGCCCGTTTGCTCAGCACTTTTGGGAATCTGCATGTGAAGCTGGCCTCCTGCCTCCTGGCGTGGGCCTCCTGCCATTGTCTCTTGTAAATACTCTGAGAGAAGGAGAAGCTGCAGGAGTTTCACCCCACTATAGGCATGTGCTGTGCACCAAACTGCTAAATAAATACAAAAAATTTGTTACAACGTAAAACTGGTTGTGATGAGTTGGCACCCCATCCAGTGTGCCCTCCACCTTATGCACTAAACTGTCTGGAATGGGCTCCACCCCCCCATCAACCCCACATAGGATACGCAGTGTGGAAAATGGGGTGGAAGGGTGGAATGTAAAACTGAATTCATGAACAATGACAGCACAAATTTGTATTTACATTTTATTAATTTAGCAAATTCCTTTGTCCAAAGCGACAATGAATAATAGTACACGTACATGTCACAAACAAGGTCAAACAGCATCAGAGAATCTAACAGTAAGTGCTGTCCTATCATCAAAGTGCACACGATTAAGTCAAGCAATTGTCTCAAAATGATGCAAGTAGATGGTGGCCTGTTGGTTCAATGGGTAGAACATCAGGCTGGGATGCAGATGTCTCCTGGTTTGAATCCCAGCCCAGCCTCCAGGTGTGTCCTAGTGTAACACACCCAGTGCTAACTCAGTGTAACAAGTATATGAAATGTTGTAAGTTGCTTTGGATAAAGGCATCTACTAAATGACTAATTATTGTAAGTAAAGGATAAGCACGTAAAATGTAGGTCTTAGCAAGAAAGCATTTACAAACACCATTGCTACAATGAGTGAATGGAAGCAAAGATTTCAAGTTTTAAGTCCTAAGGTGCTCCCTGAAGAGACGTGTCTTTAGTTGCTTGTGGAATGTGGACAGTGACAATGAACAAAAAAGAGAAAATTTGAAACAAACATGCCTAATTGTGGAAAGTTCGTTTTCACACTGACTGATAAGCAGACAGGATTTAAACATCAGGCACACACTGAGACTGTCTGTATGATGGCCACCAAAAAACAGAAGAGAACTTTTACCTGGTCTTTCAAAGGTAGTTGGAAAACAGCCCATAATCCCTTGAAGTGCAATCTTGAATGACCATTAAGACACCATCTTCAGTGCATTGCTCTATCTCCTTTCAATAATTACATGAATTAGCTATATTCTTTGAGTTTATCTTATGCTGATCGATGTCAATATGACCTCTGGAGAATTCCTTTCCAGAGCTATACAGGCAGCTCCACCGAACGATAAATTAACGTGCTCAGCAAGTGGCGATCAATAGTGCACACCCACACAAAGATCAAGCTAATGTTTTCTGATTTAGCCCTCTAAGCTAATACAGATAAATGGGGTAAGGAACAGAGAAGACTGCTAGTGGAAGAACACAGTAAAATCAATACGAAGTTTAAAAGGAAAATCTTCCAAGCATGTGTTTCTCATTAATGATTTTAGATTAGACCTATAGGCACTTTCAGAACTGCCGCAGAAGGCCTGTCAGAGAAAAATTATACGCGAAACTCAAAAGTTAACAGAACTGGGAAAAAAAAAACAATCGTGTTTTCATCTGCAAAGTTCAAACATAAAACGAGGCCTTATTGACTGCAATGATGCAAGTCAGCGGCTTATGAAATTATGACGCAGATTGTGCTGGAAACTCTGGGCTTTAAGTTATCCTTTAGGGACAAAGACCCTCGCCAAAGCATATGCCTCAAGCATGTCTTCCCAATAACATTGCAACTTCCAAATAAACAAGGTTTTAAAACTTTCTCAGCTTGCTCTTTGACAAACAACTATAAAGGCCTTGGTGACACTGAAATCATATTCTGCGTTTATACAAAAATGAACAAGTTGCCACTGAGAGGGTACATTATAGCTAGCAGCTACAACTATAGGTACTGTAGAATCACTTAGTGATTGAGACAGGAGAGATGGGCTCCAGTGCTTGGAGTCCTGTTTTATCCTGCATGATTAAGGCTCCTGTTTACACATGCTAGCAATTTCACTCACTGCTTCTTGTCCTACATGTAGTCACTCCATCAGGAATGGTTTTGTCATTTTGGCATTAATTTTATCAGATCACCAAGCTGTGAGGAGATGAGTTGGGATTTATAGTCACTCTTGCTATTCATAATATGTACTGTTACAAAGAAGTACAATACTTCATAGAGGGAGAGTAGATTATATGCATTATACTTTTAAAGACTCTGAAACTCTGAGCAAACCTTACCTTGAAGCCATCAATGCAAATTTCATATTATCAAAAGAGCAACATTTTAATTTGGGAGTTCACTTTTGTTAAATTTCTTGAAGTTCTGATTACGTTCCTGTTTTTTAATGCTGGGGCATAACACATTACTCAGTGGGAGATTTCTGAACAGTCTGTAAAACTGAAAAGAAGTAAAACATGGTATTTTTTCTCGTTCTTTTCTTTATCAGAAAGAGTAGAAGAGGTCTAAATGCCCCTCCGCACAGAATGGAATCTGCTTTTCCATTTCTTAAAAAAGGCAGCTTTTAAAAAAGTTATCTTTTCCTTCCTATTCTCACCCTTCATAGCCCGAGGGATTACCCTCTTCTTTAATTTGTAAATTTCAGCCGTTCCACATTAGTCTACTCTGCCAATATTTGAAAAAGGAAGCACTGCAGAAACAAAAGGATTACAAAGCCTCTCCGTATTTGTAGAAACTTGTTCCAGACTCAGTTAGGATAAGCAAACATGGTGAGGGCATCTTGGGCTCTGATGGACAAACACTTATAAAACAAACCTCGGTAATCCACTGAGAACTGGATTAATGGAGTTGTGTTAACTACAGCACAGCCCTTTCTTCACATAATCGTGAGCTTTAATAATTGCCAGCACTCTGCATTTCCACAAATATATTAATAATAATAAAATAATTTATAAATACAGACAAATCGATTTGTGATCTGGCAGAATTCTGAAAGTGCAGTTGTGAGCAGAATTCCGTTTTACTCTCAGCGTCGGCCTTAGGGTTAGACCCCCTGCTGTGTGTGACACACATGAGGAAAGATCTCAAACTCTCACACCAAACACTACTCTCTGACAAGAACGAACCAAAGCTTAGAAGAGTACCAGTCCAAGTGGAATCATTTTTAACTGTTTATCTTTTTAAATTGCTTATAATGTCAATATTTATCAATCCAGAGAAATGACTGGATCTGTGACTTCCCATTTCCCAGGCAGACTTGAATTCTCAGTTTGCATTTATTCTGAAACCCCAAGCTTTATTTGCTTTCTGCTAAACGCAGAGGCAAAGCCTAAAACAAAGTGCCTCTGTAAGATCTCCTTCATAGATAACAGCATTTCTGTGAGTTTTGGGTGCCTGTTTTTTGACACCTTTCTCCAGGTCCCTGACAGTGTAAACCTGCATCCAAATAAGTGAACCAGTTCAATATCAAAACAAAACACGCTTTTGAAAGGTCTCATGCAAACTGTGCTGTTGTCCTAGCAATTGGCTCCCCCTTACTCCAAGAGACACTCAGATCCTCCCTCTCAGTTCAGCCCTCACTCATTTTATCATCCTGTTCTGCTGTATGTCCATAAATATTTAGCAATGAAGGAGGACAGTGCATGCACAAGTCATTTCTTCAAGTGCCCTCTTTGAACTGGCTGGATTGAGAAATAAAAAGCAGCAGATGTTTTGTTAAATAATGAAGGGCAATTGAGTGGTACTGCAGTTCTCAGGGCCTGTCACACAGGCCACAAACAAAGGCACATGCTGGCCTTGCTGCTGGCTGCCTGTGGGGCCAACAGAGCCCATGTCACTCTTAACGGCTGGTGCGGTGAGTGTCAGCTAAGTAAAAGTGGCTCTTTACATTTTACAACAGCGGAGAGAACAACAGGGCGTTAAAATAAATCTAAATGTGCAAAAAATTTATGTCTAAGAAAGTAACTAAAATACACTGAACACCCAGTTTCTGTACATAAAATATTTTTTATTACTCAACAGAAAATGATGAACACTATTATGTGTATCATGTGATACACTACAATTATTAATGACATTATATTTAGTTTGTAGAAGCAATCAAATTTTTTCAGTGACTACCCATAGTTCATTGTTGTAGGTGAAAAGAGAGATGGAAATCAGATCTTCTGAGACCTTTGTCTTCAAACTTAGCATGCTTCCCCCTCCGACTGCCACAGAGCTCTCACAGAGCAGCTGATGTTGCACCACTCCTTTTTTGAATCATGTTCCGCTCATCCACGACCCATGACCAAGACCAGAAGATTCTTAAATTCCTGGTGGTTTCTTTTGAAGCTGCTCTGGACAAACCCCGGAAGCTGGTTTGGGAACACCTGGAGATCAATTCCTCAGGAGAAGCTGCAGACTGTGACTGGGGATACAGAAGTCTGAGCTGAATTATTTAATCTGCTGGCACTGTGACTTTCATCAGGAAAAGTGGATACGAGAATTTTTTTACTTCCTGTGATATCCTACCTATTTTAATTGTACACTTAAATGCCTAATAAAACATTCGGATATACTTTGAAAGTAATATTTTTTTTCAAATGCAGTGGTCTATACGGTGAGTTACTGAGTCTTTTTCTAAATGAAAACATAGTTGGTTTGGTTGATACGATGTCCTCTTCATTTGGCACGATTTTGGCTTGGCTGTGCATGGTAATCAAGAATAGACAGGTGGCAGCCTGCCTTCGCATTAGGTCATAACTTACAGCTGTGCTCATAACTTTATGTAGGCAGAATTCATACGACGTTCACCCTTCTGAGAAAACACGACCAATCAAACGTATTCACACTGGAACACAAATTTTATTTAGTAATAGTACACACATGAAAATACTTGTCATCGCAGACAAGTAAGATTTATTAAATTAATCACAATAATAGCTGAAATTGTACAAATTACACATGCTGGGACAGCTGAACCGCAGATCAAGACTTCTACATTACTTTATAGTGTGTGTGTGTGTGTGTGTGTGTGTGTGTGTGTATGTGTGTGTGTGCGTGTGCGCACACGTATTTGTATGTGTCATGCCCCTTTGCTCTGTTCTTTCCACCCCCTTTCGTTAAGCCATGTCCACTGAAGAGAAATAACTCATGGCCTCCAACAAAGCAAATCATTCTTCGCTCGCCATGCCAATTTCTCACCGATATTCCAAGTTTCCTAATGAGAAATGTTTAACATAAGTATGGATATTCCAGATGCTGACTTTTCCTTGTTCCCTGTCGACTGCTGACAGTTTTATTTCTGCACACGTTTTGTCAGCACACGTGCTGAGGGCTTGGAAATAAACCTTTATTTTTAGCCAATAGACAGCAGTGCACATCACGAAGTGATCTCTGTGATTACATTGCCATGGGTATCCCCTTAATATGGAAAACGTGCCTGGAAACTCTTGGATCACTCAGAAAAAGACCTCATCATCTGGGCACAATAGAATATGTGCACCAGCACCGAGATATTGTCTATTTTTCTGCCAGGCTTACCAATAATTTAATTTTTAATGTACTTTTGGTTTTCCTGTCCTGCAGGTATATACTGTATAGACATTTATAAAATTGGCTTGGACAGACTACAAGTATGAAAATACAGCCCAGTGATAATATGTACATGAACATACAGAAATTGTGGTAAACATATTGTCTTGACAATGCAAAAATTCTGGAATTATTTTTAACATTTACATTTATAAATGGAAATCGTTTTGTCTCAAAATGCATGTAAATATAACCTGTTTCACCACTTTTTTTGTTTTATAACTGATTTATGACTGATTGAGTGCCCAGATATTAATTACATATGTATATTCTTTCATGAACATTAGTTCATGGAAAACACAGAAAGAAAAGCAATTAAATAGGAATATAAAGAGAAACTAAAAATTATTTATCGCTGGGACAAAATGGTGATGAACATGGAGCAGTAAGCAGTTTATGATATATGTTTATTTACAAAAAAGATCACATGAAAACATCAGTAAAAGCCATAGAAACACTGAATTAATGTCAAGCTAACCTGTCGCCCAGTGTGATGTACGGCTGGGTGAATCTCTTCATTAGGTTATTTCAGGTTCTTTGGAACTGGACCTATCTGCATTAATCTGAAAGGGGAGAGGGTGAAAATGGCAAGACTCCAGAAGTACCACAGCAAGTGAAACATACCAGCATAATGTCTCGTACATTAACACTATTCCCTCATAATTAGGGAAAGTGCTTTACTGGTTTCAAGTTGTCAGGTTTATGACATAATAACACTATTTTCATACTGAGTGTAATGCACTTGGATACGTTTTAGAGCTTTCTTGGGGGTATTTGACTAATCTCCAGATAAAAGAGTGGATTTGTATTCTTGGCATGTTTATAAATGTAAAAGAAATTTTTTTTTAACTGCATGTAATTTCCTAGGAGAAACAGAAGTGAGTGTGTGGCACACTTGCTGTGAACCCTCACACAGACATTAGACCCCTGTCATCCCTGCTGGTCCAAAAGCAGGTGAAACAGGCAGTGATAATGCTCCTAAGGATGTCACATTCTTTCATTGCATTTGAGATTTGATTCTCTTCCCCATCCAAACACACACACACACACACACACACACACAGAGTCATGGTTAGTCAAATGCCAGGCCAGTTTAACTTCACAGGGTCATTGGGGCATATGGACCCTCGAGCTCCTACGTCCACCAGGCTCAGAGAAGTGGAATTGTGAAATGCTCCCAATGTAAAGAAGGGCGGGGAAGAAACAATGAGAATTTGTGCACATGTGAGGCTTCTTTTCTGCCACAGGGCTCTTCCAGCATGTTCATTTTCAGTCCTGTCTACCAAGCCCACACCTGGGAGACGCACTGGGGAACTGGGGGACACGCACCAGACATCGCGAGCAGAGTGTGTGTGGATGTTCGCAAGTTCGCACACTTTCACTGGGACAAAATGGAAACTTTGCAGGATGGGTCCAGTGGAGCCCACAGACGAGCAGTTCCAGGATTCAGTTTCGTTGCTGTCAGGGTCCTTGGGTAATTTTTCACTTATTGTTCTGAGATGAATGGTCACCTTGCAGCGTTATAAGGTGCAGTTATTGGATCCAGAGACATAACATACAGACTACAGTTTTTCTCTAGGGTACTTTGATGAGAACCAGACACTAAAATATGTCTTGTAATGCTTATGCTATATATATATAATTGAATCTCTCTGACTTTTTTGACTTCCTGGTGCTCATTAGTTGCATGACAATGATGATCTGATCCACACAACAATGATCTGATCCACACAAATTCCATCCTTCGCTCACTCTGATAACCAAAAACCCTTTTCTTAGCCTACAAGCACTGCATGCGCTATTCCTGAAAGGCCATTTGATGTTTGTATTTTCCAAAGGCATTTTCTTAATTTACATCACATTGTTTTATTTACTAACACATTCTTTCCTGTACACCATAAGATGTCATCATTTGAAGGATATCCTGTGATAATGAGACTTCAAACAACACACCAGTAATTTTAAAAATATCTTGTATACATATAAATGTATTTGAGATAAACATAAAAGAGCACATGTAAACTTGGTGCTCACCATTGAAATACGTAGATAAATAAATGTGCTAGCCATTTCAGTCAACTTCCAGAGGAGAAAGAGAGTGACTGTTATTAAATAAAAAAGCCTAGAGCAGTGCTGTCTTGGGGGGAGCTAACTTGGCACCCGGTCGTTCTGCTGAAGGGATAACGAGCTATAGAAACACAAACCACACGGACCACACCAGCGCTGTGTGCTCCTTCCACCTGGTGAGAACCGTGTGTGTGTGTGTGTGTGTGTGTGTGTGTGTATGTGTGTGTGTGTGTGTGTGTGTGTGCGTGCGTGTGTGTGCATACAAGCACGGCACAGGAAGTGGTGAAAGGATTTAGCTGTGAGACGCCAGTAAGGGTCTCATGGCCTGAAACAGAAACCCAGATGTTTTTCATATGAATCGTTTCTTTGGGGAAAAAGAAACGGAACAAATGAAGAATACTACAGTCAATGTGAGGGTAGCTTGGAAACAAGGGTTTGTAGGTCAGAAAGAACTGTCTGACTTTCTTAGCTGGGGTACAGATTATGAGCACAGTCGCAAAAGGGTATACAAGAACCCGCCAATTTATATTACTAATTTCTTACACAAAACCCAGCACGAATTGAAAAAACGGATCAAAAATTATTTCCATTTTTTAAAATGGGAAAAGTAGTAATGGGTTTATAGGCCATACAGAAACCCCCATGTAATTCTCTCAAATATCACGTATATGTAAAATACCTATATAAGAAACAGTCAATGATTTGTACAAATTACCAAATAATTATACATTTAGTACATTCTTTTCATAAGTACATTTTTGTACAGTTTGCAACAAAAAATTATACACAGTACTGTGAAACTGCAGATTAAGTTTTCTCATAGCTTACACAGCGATAAACATTTAACAATAAAATTGTTAAAATGACACAACTGTAAACAATGTTAACAAGAAAACTTATTAACAGTTACTGTACTCACCAATATACAAGTAGAACTGATAATGACTTTTTATGTGTGGATTTGCGTTGTTTTTTTACATACTGAGTGAACACATCAAAAACCAAACAGAAACAGCTGATGCTAAAGTGTACGAACACTCAGCACATAAAAATTTAAATTTTTCTTTTGGATGGACTTCAATCAATTTTTGGTTTAGATACCAACATTTCAGCTTCAAAACCCAAGAGCTTTCATAGCAACAATTTTATTCAAAAATTCAGATAGCAACAGATGCCTTCCTATTTTCTGGTGAGAAACATTATTGCAAGGACATCAGTCACAAATTGAAAATACTGATGTGAAAACACAGCACAAAATTATAGCCAAAATAATAATAATAATAATAATAATAATAATAAAAAAAAGAAATTAACATTGACAAAATGGTGATGTGGGATAGGTGCCTTATGCATTAAAGTTATCACATTCACCATCACAAATATTTATTATTTGAGTTTAAGTGAAAGTCATAAGAATGCAGTAGAGATGAAGTGATCCCACAATGGTGTAACCCCTGTGACCTTCCCCAATGACTGTTAAAACCCAGATGGAGTGTGTGGGTGTGTGTGTGCGTTAAACGATGACAGTGTGTTTGTATGTGTGTATATTACACTTCCTGCGCTCTGCAGGAAGCATGCATTTTGTTTAGAGAGGTTTGTCAGTGCCTCTCCCTCTCCTGCAAAATTTTGGCGAAGGGAGCGAGGACCGTTTTTCAGTGGGACATGTTCGTGCGTGATATCCTGCTGCCCTTTAGAATGGGCCGAACTGCGAGGCTGTGTGGGGTCACCCGTGCTGTGAGCAGAGCAGGTCGCTGACTAATGGACATCATGGTAAAAGGCCCTGGTGCTTCCTGTCATCATGCCTATATGTCAGCAGTAATCACCAGTAAATCTCCAGGGAAGCTGACTTTTTTTTGCCTCTTTGCCTTAAAACTACTATTGCATCGTTTTTGGAGTAAGTAGAAAAGCCTTGCCCCACTGCTAGCTGAATGGTCGTTCTCCCTGCAGCTACTTTCAGCATGTTTTATGGGTTTTGCGGTGTTACTCTGTGTTCTGCCATGTCCCACCTGTGTAATAAAACCTTTCAGGACCTGGTACTGTTGCGAGTCCTCAATTACAGGCTGCACAGTGTTATATTTCTAGTCCATTGATTGGATTAACCCCAAATTAAAACCCAGAATTACACAAATTCAGTGTCTCAAGAGAGATGTTGGAGGACTGAATAGAAGTAGCACCACTCATGTGAATAGCAAATCAATACCAGGGCATTAAAACAAGTGGCCAGCAGACATGCAGATGTGGCAATATTTAGTTTTTAATTGGCTGGGTGGGATGAAGTGGGTTATATAGAACAGCAAGATCTTGCTCATTGAACTTCCAGGACAGCTTTCTCCTGCTGTGGGGAGGCTAACACATTTAAAGGGGGCCTGGAGGGGCAGACACCAGAGGAGACCATATTAACAGGAGTCCTTATACATGGCCGTCTGAGGTGCTGGCAGTTGGGATTCAGTGTTATGGAGCGGACTCATGCTGTGCCTCCCAAGAGTCCGACAGAGCTGTTAGCGGACAGCTGCAGGATGTAACACTTCAGGACGTCTGTGTCGGCCCACTGCGTAAGCCAAATGACTTCTGGGAAAACTACATGCAAGAAAACAACAAAGCATGCCCTTTGCGCTGTCAGAGACACTCGTCTGACAATCAAAATACCTGAGCTCAAGGTATGAGTCACTTACACATGTTGTTCGATGGCAGCGAAGGGCAACACAGAAACTGTTCTCTAGCGCAACTCTCGAGGAAATGGGGGACACATGTCGCCCCTTTATGTGTCTGCCAACATAAACCTCATAACTGCTGCATGCTAGTGCATACGCTAGCCCGTGGCTCAATATAAAATCAGGCAACCAAAGCCAATGTCCTCAGCTCATGGGATTTCATTGCAGCGCACCATGAAGCCATCCTACCATAAGTTGGCGAGACTCATTTGTGCACACTGCAGGAGCCTACACAGAATTGAAACGTGCCTAAATGCACTTAATCGCCCCCGGCTGATAAACGTCCTTTTCATCTTCGGGGCTGTGCAAAACTGTGGAAGTTGGGACAGAAATGCAATACTGTAGAGCCATTTCATTTCCTTTCACACACTTTTAAGCTGGGGAAGTGCAGGCAATGTCTCCGGGTACAGAGAGCAATTTTGAGATGGCACGTACGAACGGCGGCACACTCTCCTGTAAGCAATTATCAATGCAGGCTAAAGGGGTTGCAGAGATTGATTACTTTTTAAAATTACCCACCCGTCTCAAGAACATTTTTTTAATTACCCAACCAGATACCAGTCACAGCGCTATGAATGCATCATGATGAAAGCAGGTGATGGTGTGCATGAAACTAGGCAGTACTGGTCCATGTAACTGCAATTAGGACATGTGACCTATAGTAAAAAGTATTATTACCAATGCAAATGCTTGACTTAGGAGAAACCATGTGTAAACCCTACAAGGACTTCTTTTAACAACAAAAAAAAAGAAATCCACTGCTCTTGAATGTGATATGTTGCCTCTTGAACTTTGAGGTCTCTGCTTCATAGAGCCAGCGGTAATCAGCTTGTAGAAGGCCATAAACACAAGGCACTCTATCATCTTACTTTTGTAGTGACTGAGGCACAGATATGGTGTTACTATCTAAAAAGACATAGAGGCAGAATTGCATTGGCTTTTGTGATGTCTTCAGTTAATAAAAAGAGTAGCACAAGCAGAGTGACAGTGCATTAAATTCTACTACACAGTCTAATGTTAAGGACTTCATTCAGTCCTATACTAATTTCTAATTAGAGGAGCTGAAAATGTACCTACTGAGGCAAGTCAAATAGGTTCAAATTGAATTCCTTGCTCTGGTGATTGTTTGGTTAGTGGAGTACCACTTTAACCACTTTTGTTACATTAAAGCATTTGGGACTGTTATTGAGTTTATAATACATTAAAAGGCAGGAATGGAAAAATGGGTGTGTGCCTGGGGGCACATACCCACAGGAATGACACAACGCTGCAATCACAAAGCATTCCAGACACCTCCCTCCCTCATCTTCAAGCAGGACACTCACATCCCTGAAGACTAGTACTGTGGGTGCATGTACGTTCCTGTCCCACACGCTTTTTAGGTGAGGACAGATTTTGGCGTGTTGTGTGTTGATGGAGGATGCTGGGATTTGGGGGGCGTGTCGTGACAGGGCCGGTGCCCGGGGCTTGACTGAGGCACAGCTGGGCAACCCTCATTTAGTTTTGTTCTTCAGGCTCAGTGGGGCAGAAAATTAATAACTGTTGGACAGGAGTAGCAATGAGAGACAACAGGCGCAAAGCCAGGGCAAGTCGGCAGCCAGTCAGAAGCCACCCAATCACCCATCCAGTCAAGGTAAGGCACAAGGTTTCATTCAGAGGTAAGTAGAGCAGAAAATTAATCTCCTCTCCACTCAGGTGGGGAAGTGTCTTGAGTTGCTCTTCACTGTTTATTAAAATTGTGAGTTAAAACTCATTGTAAGTTGTTCTATTTCTTGTGTAGAAACCATCTTATTGCCGTGCTGCCTGTTCAATACAGTGGGTTTGCTAAACGCTCTCTTCTTTGCTGACCAAGTCTATGGGACTTCAGCCAAGTACACCTCACCTAGTGTACATATTTCCATACTACCAAAACAATGGAGAACGTGCAGTTCTGTCAAACAGCACATGAATAAAAATTGCCTCCAAGGCAGACGTTATCAAAGGTTTTTGGTTGCTTGATTTCTGTATTTGTCATGCAGTGTTTTGGCCCTGGGGACCTGTCCTACACTAACCTAAAAATGAATACAATAACTTTTTTACAATAAATTGCAATAAATTAAAAGTAGCACATAAAACAGCTTGTTTGTCTTCGATTGATTAAATGAAATAAAACTCCAGATTACCTTTTCCTAAAGTTCATTATGCAATAATAATAATAATAATAATAATAATAATAATAACAAAACCTCAACTCCCTGAAGAAAGTTGAGATGTTTCCAGTACATGACAAAATCTTATCTCTAAATTCCATTGACAGATTGTACTGTACACTTGTATGGACATAACCGATAAAGGAAAATTGATAGTTAAGAGGAGAGACGCATGGCCCACTACAGACATTTATTTGAAATCCGAAGCTTGACCGCTTAGAGTACTTTACTAAGTGAATTGAGCTATCTGTCACTGGTCTGTCTTGCTGCTTTCCTGTATGTACTGCTCATGGTTTTGCCGTTGGCAGGTGGAAAACCGGCACTGTGACAGCTCTTGGCTCTTCGCACCTCCTCTTTCTCCAAACCCTCATTAAATGGAAGCAGCACTGCTCATACGGGTAAGTGCAGGTGAACTGCCAGGCGCTGCATTGGCAGACTACAAAGGCATTTTTTGACAGACACCAATGTTCATCCCATTCCAGGAAGCGTGCGCTGCAGCCCTCGGCCAGAATGTGAGGAATCGAAACTCCTCACCTACGATTCCTCCTCATCCCAAGGTTTCCTGTACAATGGCAGCGTTCACCATTTGGCAAGGGCTAATGGCACATTAAGTTCTGGAACGCTGCTTAGTGTGATGCTGCAGCCTCTCAATGTTTCACCTCCAGACCTATACGGTCCAGCTGAAAGAGGCTTGAGACTCAGCCCAGGGAACCACTCTGATCCTGCTCACACATCAGCGTATTGCCAGCGTAACTGAACATGTTGATACGCAAACCCTGTGAAATCCTGCCACTCTGACTTTCATTCGTCCTCTGTAGTTTTGCCAAAAGACTGACCTGTAGTGGTAGAGGACGTTCATGAACCACAACTGGAAAATGCACAGGTAATTTTGTAATCGTTTTTTCACAATAAACAGCTATATATTGAAGCCCACACTGGAAGATGGGTACTCCACTGGACTGCGGAGTACACCATGTGATTTTACTGTGATTAAAAATGGTTTTAACAAACATTCTTTTGATTTTATGTGATTCTCTGGACCATGAAACAAGTTGACTGGCTCATTATCTCTGACCATATGCTGGAGAGTCTGCAGAGCGCTTGTAACAATAATACCAGCAACACGCTAAATACCAGCTTGGGGAGGCTTGCCATGGCAACGGTTGCTGTGCACGGGATGTATAGTCATCAGTTTGACACGTGCATGTATTTAGAGGTTCACAGAGAGGAATTACCTCAGAAAAGTGATGTGAATGGTATTACTGAGATCTGTTAAGTCTCAATGTTGCCTCCATCAGGAGAAACAAAAAATTATATATATATATCATCTTATTTTGCTGACCTAAAGCAGGGGGATCCACGCCTGCTTTTCAGAGCTCATAAGGAGGATTGTTTTTTCACACACCCTCAAGTTTTAATTTCCTTGCCGAAGTAATTATTTGGATAGTGAGTCATTTTTTTCTCGTATTTTGTGTGTCAGTTACATGTTATTCTAAAAGTTATTTACAAAAATTCCTGGCTTCCTCCTGGACCTGAGGCATATATTTACCCTTTATCAAAAAAAACTGCATTTTGTGTTTACAAAGTATTACAACAGCATGTATCTGTCCACACATTATAATTCTACTTGCTTACATCATTCATACAGAACTACACAGGGTACCTGAAGCACATCTTGAACCCCACAATGAACTCCATCCACTTTTTTCCACTTTATGTGTCTTTTCCATTCCCTGCTTCGATTTTTGAAGCTGTAAGTGCCACATGGCATTTCAGCCACCTGGAAATGTAATCCCACGTGTGAGTGATCGCTTCCCCCGAGTCCAGTGACAGCCGGCCTGGCCTCTGCTAGCTCCATCAGGTCCCGGGGAGCCCCGGCACCCCAGATTCCGCTTCATGTCTAAAGACCTAGGCGGGAAGTAGTTGCAGATGCCATGATTTTTCGGCGTGGGTCAGGGGCGCACGCCTCCATGGTCTGTGAAATTTGTCTCCTGTCCACAGGAGATGCACATTGCAGCTGCGTCACACTCCAGAGTAAGGGCCCACAGAGACTGGTTTTTGGTGGTACATCTGGTCATCCCGAGACCTGACCTGGATTTAAAACTGCACGCTGTCTGAGTCTCCAGATGAGAAATGCCCTTTGTGGAAAAGGAGGGACAATATCTGTTTCATTACACAGAATTTATGACATTGTTTCATTAAACATTTTAACCGCTCGTACCGCAGACAACTGAGATTCATTTAACAGTTGTGTTTTAATGAAACGTGGAGTGCAAATGGGGGGAAAATGTGAGATTTTAACAATTAAGAACAATAACTCATCCTGGAAAAAAAATGTAATTTGAGGGTTGGTGCAGACACCATCCGCACCATTTTTCAATGAGGTAACATATTTGTTTAAAAGCATATGACCTTGTCTGTTCAGACCATGTACATTTTTTAATAACATAAATCAAACTCGGGTTACTGCATTTTTTCCTTTTCTGTTGAAATAGCCCCAGGATGGTCTGTGCACTGATCATTTTCCCCCCTTCCTTGGAAAGCTGGAGCTCTTCCTTAGGTCTCCATGAGACAAAGTCACGGAGATGTACAGCAGTTTGAGAGGAGGACATAGGAGCTAAGGCAGGGCAAGCAAGTTAAATGTCTGTAAGGTATGCAGGTTTTCCATGAACATGCCATGCCATGGTATGAAGAATGTCTTGTCTAGGGCTGTGGGTGAAGGGGCTAGGGTTAATCAGCAGCTCCTGAGCTGGGAAAGCTGTTTCATGCCCACACATCTCTGCGACTTACTTGTATGCTGCATTACGAACCAACAAAAAAACACAATGCAAGATTTCTGCTTTAAAGCTTCAGCTAAACAAGCAAATACTATATTTCCTGAACTATCCACAGCCAACAATGACCAATGCTCTGATCTGAGCACAGCTTAATAGTTATTAAACGTGAACGCCTGTCTTCCCTCATTGGAAACAAATTACATCACCATTTTAAAATAAAGTGATTTATTAGATGAGGATCCAAAGTTGGCAATAATATACCTAAAAAAGACCCATTTACTGAAAGGCACTTCATCTTAAAGAGTGTATCTTTATAAACCAATGTGAATTTAAATCTTTGTAATTACTATATATCTGGATATTAATTTAGCTGTGGTGCGTTCTCCACGTTTGTGTGTCACTCTGTGGTGTGTCATCCACCTTTGTGTACCTTTGTCTAGTGGTCTCCACCTTTGTGAGCTGGACACCCACCCAACAGCTGCTCTTGCCCTGACCTCTGAGGCATGGAAGCAGCATGAGCGGTTAACCTCTGCCACTGCCGTAAAAAGTGTAACACTTGAGCTTACAAGGAGGTTTTAAACGGGCTAAAAGCTGTCTGTAACAATCAGGGCCTTCTCACATCTCTCTTTGTCACCATCTGTCTGTTTACAGGTCTAAATGTTGCTCCATCTGGCAGGAGGTGTTCACTGTCCCACCTTTCCCTCTCACACCCACATTCCAGGACATTGTATTAAATACACTCCCTCTCTGTTGCTGGTAAGAGTGGAAAGGGAACCCTGATTGTTATATGGACCTTCCATCTACAGGCATCCTCAGTCAGGCCTGACCTGTGATGTTATATCTCGTGCAGTAAGTACTACAGGCCAAGCCTGGTTTTGTTTCATCCTCTGGTTTAGCAGTTATGTAGAAAGAACTGCTGCTAAACTCGGTGCCTGTCAGGCTCAAACACAAGGCCTTCTCCCAAAGAATCTCTTTGAAACTTGCCATAAAAGCAAAACCTAACATGCAGACAGGCAGAAAATTTTTCCTTCATTAAACTGAATGGTAAGAAAATTCTGGCAAAAAGGTGAATTGTATTAACTAAAAAGGAGTCTCCTTTAAGTGTTTTCTTTGGAGGCTTCATTTTTGAGCAATTGAGTTGACTGTCATGGGATACTGGCCTACAGGGATAAACACATGTTTCTAAAGAGCTGTCTCTGTTCTGGTCCACTGCCAAAAAGTGGTGATTTGATGAGTATTTGGAAAGGTGGTAAGGGAATTACAGAAAACATTTTCCCATGATCCCTTGCAGCAACAGTCTTTATGGACAAAAGAAGCAGCAACTGAAATATTTATAAGTAAAAGAAGACACGTACGGCAAATGTTAGAGTGAAGACACCAATATGCTTATAGATGACTGCAATGAGACCAAGTCAGTTTCATATTTAAGATTGAGGCAAAAAGATGAACGGCCCTCTTTTGTACCAATTCAACCATCAAAGAAATAATCGTGGAAAAAAAATAGTTCAAGGTGTACTGGCGCTCACTATTTTACCCGCATGAGCTTCAAAACAGAAAATATAATGAGAAGCAAAGCATCTCATCTTCTCCACACATGCGAGATGAAACATTGTGATTACGTAACATTCCGTTGGAGCGAACAACAAATCAAAGCAAATCATGCCTGGAACTTGATGCATGACTCATATCTTAGTGTTTAAGATGGCAGTGGTGATCTGCTTTTGTTCATCTTACTGTCCACTACCTCCAGTAATAAAGGCTGTACATTTGGAAAGTATTATAAGACAAACCTGTTTTTAATAGTATTATATTCAAGGTAGTTTGGTCTTTTCAAAAAGAATGCGGGTAATAGTTAAGCATAACCACAGGTGATCTATACTGTTTCAGTACCATTTATAACTCTAAGAATCCTCTATAAAACCTGTCAACTTACAGCTGAAGTATCAAGAAGACTTATGATTTCATTATGTTACAATGACTGTGACCATATAGATGTAAGACCTATACCTGGCAGTATCTCTGAACGACTGTCTCCGACAGAGCTGGCCTGGGATTTCAGCAAACTGGAAACTTAATCCTCTGCTGTTCTGTGTTTAGTAAGGGAAAAACATGAGAAATAAAGTGTTTGGAAGTGGTCCAGTTGCCTCACACAAGCCGATGTGCTGTGATATCAGATTGTAATTCAAGCCTGTGTGAGCTATCTTTGAAGCAGTTCTGTATACACCAGACACCTACAGACGCATGCTCCTAATGAATTGTTGCATCCAAAATAAATGTCAACTGTGCCGTCGTCGTGGTTCTGAATGTACATTTTCTCATGTATCTATTCCTATGCACGTTGCAATACATCTCCCGCCACTCAATAAACAGTCACGGTCCCATCATACTTTAAAGAGCAAAGCAGAAGAATGGAATCATAATTATGATAATTAAGGCCTGTCACAGGATACGGAGCTGCTTCAGATAGTGACAGTTGAAACATAAATTGCCATGAAGTACGGTGTAATTTTAGATGCTGTCGGTTGATTTGAAACAGGTCTCCTCTTGCAGAAGCTGACAAGACAGATATGAATTGCCTTGAAAAGGTTAGACTCGAGGGCTAATAACAACATGTCGAGAATTTGTATGACACTGCAACCTGATTGGATGCGGATTCGTTAAACTCATATAACCGTGTAAAACACTGAACAAACAAAAGTAGGAGACAGACGTTATTTATATTGTTAATTTCTCATATAGAGCTCGCTGCAAGTAATCAGCAAAGCTGTGAAGCTAACAATGGATGTGGTCGTTATTTATCAGCCGGCCTTGTTCTTTCAAAGTAACAGAATCTGTTCTTGGACGAGTCTTGTCACAGATAGCATCTCTTACATCACTTAAAATCTGTTGTAAAATTATGTGCAAAAAAAAAAAAAGCAGGAAAATAAATGTGACTGTGTTTAGTTTAGTGATTGTCTTGACACTGAAGAAAAATTGGAGCGACAATTAAATTCGCCGACTATGAAACTATATATTAGACTAGAGCCTGTACCATACAATAGACAATAGTTAACAGAGCTGTCATAATCTTCTTTTGTGAATTGAAGTTGTTTCCTTTGAGGTTACAGTAATTCTTTACAAATGAAACAAAAAATTAAGAATCATAACGTCATGCAACAAATTACAGTGAAATCCTATAGCCAGATTCCCAGAACAGTACAAAGACATCAGGTTATCCATTACAGGTTATTACAGAAGGAAAAGGGGTATCCAGTAATAGTTCTCATTACAGTGAACTTGGCACTGCTAGTGCTGGGGAGAAAAGAGGACTCTGATGAGGACGCTTAGGTGTTAGCAGTGGGTTGGGAGAGATCCTGTCCGGAGTTCCATCTAATTGGGTTTCCGTGTGTGATTTACACCACAGCAGCTGTCCCGGTGGCACACAGGCACTGCGTGAACCCACAGCGAGAACAAACGTGGGCAGGACACGGCTTCGCAGCTGCGTCCCTGGCCTCAGGGGCAATCCATGGAGGGGATCAACTTGAAATCTGAGGGATTCCTTCCTGGAAGGTCTGTGGAATGCAGGATAGGCATCACATAGAGAAATGGATTAAAAATCACATTTGAGTAATCTCCTTGTAGGTCACAGTCATTAACAGCAATGATCCTCACAAAGAAATATTCATTCCTGAGGGTGTTTTGTACTGCACATTGCATTGATTGACACATTTTTTTTTTACAAATTATTTGAATATGAGAATAAACACTCTAATAATACTGCCTTTTTTGACTTGGTAATTAAACGTACTATTAGTTTGAGGTCATTTGAAAGGGCATTAATTACGTTTTTTGTATGTCAGTTTAATTAGGTATGTGATACATCTTTTCTGTCAGTCAGAATTCTACATTATAATGTGAACATCATGTTGTCAGTTCTGAAAGCAAATGATTCAGGGGAGGAACGCCATGAAGCATTAAATGTAGCGACTGAAAAATATATCCACCCTCTCAAGACACAGTGGTTGCTTATAGTCACCTAGTCATGTGATATTTAATTAAAACTACAAGGACCATAGTACATCTAGAGCTATCTTAATGTCATTTGATTTGGCAGTCAATAAATATTTTCACAGTTAACCATCTTCGCATAGTTATATATTACAAGGTATACCAGTAGTAAAATATGTCCTACATAGCAATTTCCTTAAATAAAAGACAAAACGTGAATTCAGCCGTGTCCTCCTTATACCTAAGTACTTTAATGCATTTTTGGTGTGATGACTTCCTTCACGACCATGTGTGACCACATGGTTTGGAACAGCACAGCAAAGGGGAATTTTCCTCAGCTGCCTGACACTTTACTTCATCGGCTGTGCTTGAGCTACGTGCCTTAACCTAACAGCTAGCAAAGAGTTTAATGGCATTTGACGTATACGAGGGCTCAGCGCTTCAGACCTGTGAAGGACCTACAGGAGGCCAACTACTGTGGTACCCTGCATTACAGACTGCCCTCCAGCCCCAAGGGTCTACTTACCCTCTCTATTGTTACACAAAGCCCAGGTCTGGTTACACCTCTCCCATAAAGGCCCAGCTAGATTTGAAGGTTATTATTGTCCTTATTACACACAGAAAGCTCGACGGCCTCCCAGGCCCAGCGCTCATTATTCACGTTGTTGACAGCTGCAGCTCGCTCCCTGGGCAAGCAACACCCCGTCCCCAGGCAGGCTGGGCCAGCAGGCCAGGCCAGGGTGGAAGTGGAGCTGATCTCCACAGGACCTCCCAACATGGCCTCACACTAGTCATTGTTTTATGAAAGTGCATGAACAATCTGCGTCAGCGTTAGCAGATCTCAGGTAGAACTCTTTCTACTTTATTTCTCCTTAGCCATTATGAATATGAGAAGCCTTCATTCACATTTCTCAGAGTTTTCTTGTGTCTCAGTGTGTTAGAACATGGACATAGCTATGGAAATAACTGAAGGGTTTTGAATTAGAATTTCATAAAACTTCAACACAGGAATCTCAGAACATTATTTAATAGCAGTTTTATGAAAATGGTAAAAAAAAATTTTAATCTATCTCTAACAGCATGAATAATTCTCTTGCAAAAAACATCTTTAAGCTTGTATTTTTTGTTATAGGGATGTCAGAAAAATTACCATGTACATCCAGATCTGCAAGGCAAAATATGATGCAATATATACAGGAATTATTTCATGAAAACCTTTTTTTCCAAGTTCTCTTAGCATAGAAAGTGCACAATATTTGTCTAAAGTTGGAGATGTGTATGTCAAGAAGACACCTATTAAGAAAGGGCAGTTTTACTGACACTAATTGGATAAAAAAAAAAACCTGGAGCCATAACTGAGGCGTACTCAGAAATTTCAAACTTGTGATGACAAAAGCAGAACAAGGTGGCACAACTGACAGCAGAAGAAAAATACACACAAAGAAAAAAGCACCATTAGCAACAGGATTTAAACACTGTGTGCTTTTTAAAACCTAAGGCTTTTATGTTTTCTCAGACAGAGCTCCTGTCTGGAGAATGTCTCCATTGTCATTCTTGAATTCAACTAAGTTTAATTTGATTGTGTTTTTTCTTGGTAACAGCTATTATCACAAGATTATCTCAGAATGCTTAAGATGTCATAAAATTACATGGGCTTAAATGAGATCATAAATATTTTGGGAGCTTTTAAGTTAACTGGGCAACAAACCACGACAAGACTTGAAGCGTCAGGGGGGAATGGGGCAGCAATGTTTTCATTCCATCAGGACATTCTGTAACAGCCAGGCAGCCAGGTTATAATCCAGAAAATGCAGCCAAGTTGCCAGGTAGTGTCAGCTTGTTATGAAATCTGGTGATATGCGTAAGTATGGAAGACATGAAACTATAACAACAGCAGTGCTATAGGCCTCAAGACAATTAACCTTATATAATATTTAAATAAGTCAATGAGAACCAGAGGGTAATCAAGGAGGGCAAACAGTAGCCCTCAATATAATGCCCCAGATGGTCCAACGGTACCTGTCTGCCACCCTAATACAATTTGAATTTATGTTCATTTCAGCCTTGCACTATAAAGAAATGTCGGCAGAATTACGACTGTTCCTGTCTCTTTGTTTTAGGGACAATCCACAGGCCATAACTGATCAATACACCCTGGTAAGCAACACTTTGTTAAAACACAATTAGGATTCTGATTCAGAAATGCCTGAAAAGAGTGAGACACGCGAGGTAAGGCACGCAGGGACCCCTGGGTGAAGGAGGCTGGGTGGGCGGGGGGTCGGCCGCAGGGCTCAAACCCTCTCACTTCAGGATGCTTCCATCAGCCGTTGGCAGCAGTGCAAGCAGCTGCGCGCGTCTGGGCGAGGTGCTTTGTCAGACAAGTCACACTTAATCCATTTACTGCTTTTCAAAATCCGCTTGGCATCATTTAAAATATTACGGCTTGAGGCTTCATATCCGTGGCGTGGTGGGAACTTTTGTGATCCATTTACTTACTCACACGAACGCCGAGGTCACAAATATGTGACCTTTCATACATATCACGTAGAATGTGTGTATTTTGCTGTTAGTCTGATTCGTATCAGCATAACAATTTCAGTTTAAGAGCACATAAAAAAACATCTCTGGTTTCCTGCATAGTCATAAAATGTGTTGATCTGTAAGGGTATTCAGGTCAAATTAATTCTTAACAGCAGCATAAACATCTCTTTGAATATCAGATTACTTTGCATTACTGGTAACCCAACAGCAACAATTGCCTCAATAAAAATATTTTAATTACAGCCTGTTTTACAATATAACGTGTTAAAAAAAGATGCATCATGTAAAAAATCCAATAACTTGATGAAACAACAAATTTATTTACTCACTTGAAAACAGAAAAGTGAATTTTATCTTCTTAATCAATAATGTCATGTGCTCTAGATATGTTCTACTTCTATTATGACTTATTAACTGTCAACTCCATGGTATAGTTACCAAGTTTACTAAGGTATAGGTAAAGCACAGGGATATAATTTGTGTGCTTAGTTAATTAAGCAATTAAAAAATGCAATATCCATGATCTTACAGAGTTGTGCATTCAAAAACAGCAAAGGCAGCTTTGCATGTGGCCACTGACAGCTTGGGCGCACTGGGAAAGCAGCTGGCATTGGTACAGCATGTCCGCAGTCCTGGACCTGGGCTCACACTCCCCCAGGGGCAGATACCATCCCAATACGGGACAGTGCAGCAGCTGTCCGCACCGTGCTCAAACAACAAGCGAGCGGTGTTTTACACACCAAGAGCATCGGTATTTACAGCGAGTGCTCTGCCCATCCTTCCAGACGAGTTCAAGAAGATAGACGTGTGTTCCTTAAAGGTACTGTTCAGGATAAAGTCATGTGCGTTCCGGGGTTTTTTTAGAAGGGGGGCACCCTGCCCCACCCCAGAGTGTACCCTTGCCTTCTGCCAGTCCCAGTGAGAGTGCCAAGCTTTAAAGGTCATTCGTGCTCCAACTGTCCTCAGACACCAGCAGCAGGCATTCAAACGCTGCCTTATGAGAGACTGACTAGGAATGGACACTGACTAGAGGACAGGGGGAACAGGTGCGCAGGCTGACCCACCACCACTTGTGTTCTGTTAGCACATTTACAGCTCCCTGGGCAGCTCGAATGCACAGAGGGGGCATGGAGAGCTGGTGATGACAGGGCAGGATGGGCTGTGGGTGGGTGTGGCTTCAAGGAGTGGGTGTGGCCATCAGGCTCTAAAAAAACAGCCCCTTGGGTACTCACCCAATCAGAATCAGAGATTAGCATTGGAGCCCCACAGTGCAGGCCATTCTCTGCCTTCTTCATCTTCTTCCCTGTTCTCTCAGCATCTTATTACTTTGCTCAGTTCTCTTTCACTTCCAATCCCCCATAATCCTCTGGCCTGAAAATCAATGTTCAGTTGAACCTGCAGCCCTCTGGGAACTGAAAAACCTTTCGGCTGGAGAATTAATTTGGTCGCTGCACTTTTTCTTTCCTTCAGAACCACACACTTCCATGTCTGTTGCCATAACAATAGCTTTTCCTCAAGCCACAACACAGATAATGGACCCACATACCCAGTTGTTCACACAAGATTAGTGTAAGAACAATGGTGCTCAAACAGATAGTAAAGCCCTGTTAACTAAATTGTTTACCAGATTATTGCTTCAGGTGTGTTTTTAATATAATGTGTTTAGAACAGACATAAATTTTCCTTACAAAAATAGATCTGCTTTTGTGAAAGATTTTTCTACTTTAAATATTTAATCTCAAGCTACAGTCTTCTTCCTCACCAGCTTCATTTGTTCTTGTTACATATAAACAGAACATAACACAATGAAACATAAGAAAACAAACATAATAAAAAACAGTTTAACATAGTGATGGTCAGTCAGGATACTACAGTGGCCATGCCCCAAACTCAGGCCAAGAGTTAAACTGGATGCTTAACCCTGTGGCTGGGCTAATCCTCTCTGTTTTAATGTTGGGCAGGCAGCAACTGTGTGTCATGAACAGAAAGCATGTGACTTAGATTTAACTTACTATTGCATTATTGTCTTGCAAAAACTGTTTTGGTAATTTTTTCTCGTTACCACTGAAATATACACGCAAGACAAGCATATGCAAGATGAGCTCAGCTTTTGCATTGTCTATAAATTCACAAAAGGAAGACATACCTGAATATATAAGATACATTTTATATGTCCAAAATTGAACACAATGATTTGTAAACCAAACACAAAGCAAACAACAAAGCTCAACAACTTTTAAAATGATAAATAATAAATTTGTCTCAGCGTTCCTTTGATCTTTTCTAAAGGTAAAAGGCTGCAGCATGCTTTGATCTCAGTGTCAAAAGGCGCAGAATTAACTTTCATGGTGTTTATATAATTGATTGATTGATTTAATTAACTCTTCACCCTAGAAAATAATTTGTAAGTATATAGTTTATGCAACAAAGTTTCAGAAATTCGTTGGTAAGAAATAAAAAACAATGTCTTGTAGCTCCTCAGTTTAAGCAAATAATGGCATTTGTGATCATTTCCGTAATGGACTCCATTCATTAGAAGCTTCTCATAATTACAATTATGAAACCATTATATAGCATTCTTAGTATCTAACTGATTGGATGAACGTATAGCAGGACAGAATTACAAAGAACAATGTACGGAATAGATGTGGATTAATGTGTAACAGACTACGTGTTACTCCAGAGCTGTTTGGTGATTCAAAACCTCCACTTTATCCAAGAACATTGTAACGTTTTTCCGCACAAGGTAGTGCAGAGGAGGAAACGCAAGAAAGTGCACGTGCCGCCTATAGGCTACAGACTGTGGGATGATGTGTTATGTCTGAATTCATGTTATCACATGGTTTTACTGTACTTTTTAAATTGTGTCATTTAAATTTGGTGGATTAATTCCCTACATTTTCAGTACCCCCACCCCAATCCCTTCTAATTGTTCATCTTGTCCTTTCATGTCATGAACATACTGTATGTGTATGCTCTTGTCCTCCACCTGTAAAACAAACGTGGCCCCGTAATTTCCGGGTTACAACCTTTAAAAAGCACTGCAGGAATTTATGACAGCGTGCTCCCACGCTCAGTTGGCTCCATGACATAAATAACTGATTTTACTTTTCTCCTCATTCTGAATATTAAGGTCAGACGGTGGTCATCTGCCGGGTCCGACTACTCTGACAATGTCGGAAGAGGTACGTGTGGTGAGTTCCTTGCCAGCTCCCAGTGGGAGCACACTCGCCTGATCATGGGTGAGCTCCAGTTCACCTCCGCTCCCTCCTCCTTGGGGCTGTTTTTCCCCTGCTCTCCTTGCGGTCTCCCCTGAGGAAGTGCCCTCTTACCCTGGATTTATGCATGGACGCAGAGCGCAGCCCTCTTTTGTAGGACTCGGCTGTTAAAACATGCAACTTCCCCGGTCCCGGTGGGGGACCATAAGTTACCCCCCCCCTCCCCCCAATATCCCTGCATACAAAACTTAATGCTAACAATTTCTAGGCCAAAAGTGGACACCCAAAGTCATTTCACATATGGACTTTCTTAGTATATATGTCACACAGCCTTAAGAAATAATTCAGCCACACAGGACAGATTGCCAGAGGACAGCAAAACTATTAGCTGAGTGTCACGGTCTTTACTAGCTAATCATATCACCTGTATTTCCTGTGTTCTGTGATAGCTCGTTTTCTTAAACTACTGTGTGATTCTGAATTATATTTTGGTTGAAACAATGAAAAGCAACAATTAAGTACAATGCTTAGAAATCTTCACCGTCAATTTAACAGGATGTTTTTGTCTTTAGCCAATGGTGTTTGTCACCTTGACAGGGCAGCATAACTTCCTATACTGTATTTCCAAGACAATGTGCAGGATAAAGACAGGAATGTTAATAGACTCTATCATTAATATAAAGGATAAAGCCTCTCAGCTCTGAGGCTGCAATATTTCTGCAATAAAAATATTTCATCCGGGGTCTGACGGTCAAGTACCATCTGTCAAGCCAAAAAAAAAACACTGTGTGGGTCAATGTGTGATCATCCTATAATACAGGTGACAGAGGTCAGATTGTTTTGATTCTTGATTAAAATTCATCATTCTTCAAAGGCATTCTTACAAGTTATATTAGAAGGCGTCAGATTTTAATTGCTACTCTGTCACAGAAAATTAACATATGGAAATCTTAACAAACGCTCTGTTTCTGTAGGACTAAAAACTAGAAATATTTACAATACAATGTAATATAGACAATAAGTCATTAAATATTATTTAAGAGTTCTAAAAGCAAAAGTAAAATCATACACTTGTCATAAGAAGCACATACATTCTGTGCTGAAGATGTGTGTAAGCAAAGCCAGTAACACATTATATCTTATTTAAGACATTGGCATTAGGGTGGAAGTGGGGCAGAGGCATTACGGTTACGGAGATCAAATATAGTGTAAAGTTGGACAGGAAAAACAGCAGTGAGCAGTCAGTGATGATGTAAACCTCGAAGCAACGTCTGAACCATGTGATTCCTTTAGGACAAACGTGCAGCCAAACACTGGAGGTTCAGGCAGCTTCATGACATTTCGTCACCCCTGTTGAGAGAAGGTTTCTCCACTTTTTCATGCAAAATTCCTTTCAGAAGATAAACTGATTCCATTCGTAACGTTTTTCTGTCAGCAGACTGTCCCAAAGCACAGGAGCTGTAAGAATATATAACAAAAGGATAGAAAGATCACACGCATCTACTAAATCTCAGCTCCAACATCATGAAAAAAGGTGTTTTCATTTTGAATGGGAGCTTTTGATGCTGTCAGCTGAAATGGCAGGTAATGGTTTCTCCATGCTGAAGGGATACCAAGAGCGTGTCCACACACGTTCTCTGCTACACCACCCCGTTACACACCGAACATCATGTGCCATGCTAACACGTTCCCATACACTTACCCCAAGTTTTCCAGCAAAATCACCTGAATTCACATTAACTTTTGTTGTGTTGATTCTTCTTATCATTTTTTTTATGTTTATAACCAAATATAATCAATTCTTACATAGTGTAGGGGTAACAATATTTGGAATAGTAAGTTCTCATAAAGTTGAAAAACATGCCCTACATTGAATTGTCTTCTCTTCAAGGGTGCGTCCTGCCTAACACCCAGGGTTACCTGGGATAGTTGTCAGCTTCCTGCGACCATGGCCAGAATAAGTGGTTTGAAAAAGAGTGAGTAAATAAATATATGTATTGATGAACTATAAATACAATTCTAACATAAATTAGTTGTATTATAAAAACACTGAAGGTCTTTGGATGACAAAGAATTTTTAAAAATGGTCTCAGGAGCCTTGAGAGGAACATGTAAATAAATAATGACATTCAGGTTGTCAGCTGCAGCACACAAACCTGTCTACTTGCTCTTCAACTTATAGCACTTGACCTTCGCTTTATGCACTACTCATCTTCATTCCTGAAAGAGGTTAAGGTCAGAGGAGTTTAAAAAAATGAATTATTGATTTTGCAGGGCTTTCCTTTGCAGAATCATTTTCCGTGTGTGCCCTTTCACCGATGGAGACAGTAAGAGATGTAACACTGGGAAACCTGACTGTCTGTTATATGCCTGTCTGGCTCGCCAGAGTCCTGAGGTGTTATTAGGGCGAATTTGTGACGGAAAGTTGCTTCTGTCATCACAATAACCGCATTTCTACAGCACTGCTTTCACAAACAAGCTGAAGTTTGTGATTTCCACAAAAAGGGTTCCCTTTTGTGGCACACTCCAGTTTAAAGGGACTTCACATGGATTTTTGAACTCACATGAATTAGTTGAAACTTATAATTAGCATTTGATTTACTTGTCAGTTTGACCCTTTAGAGGTTATATGTACACATGCACATCCATCAGGTGAAATAGAGCAATGCAATTTATACTGTTTATCTTAATCAATATTTCAATCAGTCTTTCTAAGCTGCAGTGTGCCAGACAGATAAACCTAGATAACTTCTTATTTAATAACTGATTGGCTTACCAATGAGTTTTGGAAGTCAGCCCTGAACTCCTCAAGTTTTCTTCAGAGTGAAATAATTACATTTTATGGATTTACTTGGTGGCATGGTGGTGTGGTGGTTAGCACTGTCGCCGCACGCTTCCAGGCCTGGGGTTCAATTCCTGCCTTGGGTCTGTGTGCATGGAGTTTGCATGTTCTCCCTGTGCTTGGTGGGTTTTCTCTGGGTGCTCTGGTTTCCTCCCACAGTCCAAAGACATGCCGGTTAGGTTGATGGTGGGTTGGCGCCCTGCCCTGGGTGTCCCTGTGCTCTGGGATGGGCTCCAGGCTTCCCTGTGACCCTCACCAGGAATAAGCGGTTAAGATAATGGATGGATTTACTTTTTTCCCCTAGTAGCACATCAAAGGAAAAAAAAACATGAAGAATTAAACTATGATGAAAACATACTGCATATACTTGTGCATAAGTTGACCTTGTGGATAAATTGAGGGTCATATTTGGCACTAAAATTACTAAATTGGATATAGCCAGTGTATAAGTTGAGGCCAAAAATTAATTGAGGCCAAGCAATTACAGTAACCAGTCATGCTTAAAAATTTAGAACTTATGTGCCAATTGTAACTCTTAATATTTAACAAATTGCTAAGGAATTTCCTTAAAGTCCTATAAAGACTAAAGAAATATATTATGAAGAGCAATCATATATTTGCACTAATAAAGTTTTATTTCAATGTTAGGCTAATTAAATCAAACATTACATCACAGAGAATGTAATATTAAACTTAATATTAAACTAGAGCACTAGAGAGGCAACATAAAGAAATGATCTGAAGTAATAAGCATTATTGAAAACTCCTACAACAATATTGTCAAATTTTGCCCAGAAGTTATTTTCCTTTTTTTAAATCAACATTCTATTTCATACATTTCATTGTTAAACATTAGCCACTAGTAGTTTGTACAAATATTCATGGAAGTTGTTCCTGATACAAACCATTGACTTGTCCTGAGCCACATTCAGGATATATACTTTAAAACCAATATTCTATGTCCATAAGTGTTAGAGAAACTATATTGACACTAAGACTTATACATGAGTAGACACTGAAATTCTTTTGTTGTTACCATGATTACAAAGAAATGTTTTCTACTGACAAGTAAAGGAACTTTTTCAATGTGCTAATGAAACACACCTCAGTATTCTGCTTTTTTCATTAAAACTTTTGATTCTAAATGTAGTTTACTTGAGGCAAAATATTATATGCTGCAATTAAAAATATTTTGTGTGTTTATATTTTGTCAAGGTAAAATGTGACAAAGGTCACATAAAGAGCAGCCAGTAAAGTACTTGAAGGTGTATTTTGTGATTTGAGTTTCCAATTAAATCCATGTCAGAAATGTTATTCTCCCAATATAACACCTTTTATATTCAAAATAGATGCAGTTAGTTTTTATTCCTAGGATTAGTATAAATAAGTCAAGTAAGTTAACTAATTATATTAGATAAGTATTAAAATTTATTTGTAGCTTTATTATTATAAATAAGACAATATGAACAGAGTATTACAGTGCACGATGTAGGAGAAAAAAGTTCTCCTGTGTGTCACCTGAAAGGTTGTGCAGACAGGCGACTGACCAGGCAGACAGAGAGAAAACGGCTGCTTTGCTTTGTTGACTCCCCTGGAATTCCACTCTGTTAATATTTCCATAAATAAAAAAGGCTCCTTTCTTATGGCATTAGGGCAAAATACCTAAAAAGAAGCAGCGAGTCATTATGTCTTATATACACGTTCAATAATTACTGAAATGGCAGCAGCCACAGTAATACTGTAGTATTAGAAATATTCCATAGTGTTATTTCTAAAAGTAAAGTACTTTAATAGAAACTTAAATCAATAACTAATCACCCTGAGGCAAACGTTTCCAAACACGTCGTAGTAACAACTGTCTTGTTAGCAATTTGGACTTGAACTTGCTTGGTGTCCCTTACCCGTATGTGCTGGCCGTTTTCACTGTGAGATGATCTTTAAATTCCCTTGTCACCCAATCTTGCTGCTTTTTTACTGACTTGTGTATTTGCTTCTGTTTCTCCAAACATTTTGTTATTTCTATTTCTGTGTGTTCTTTGCTCATGCATTTTCAAGACAAACACTCATATTTGGCCTAATTGTTGGATCCCTGCTGCCATGGTTGGACACAGAGGTGCATTACGGCATGGATGTTGTAACACTAGCAGAGCATGAATCCTGAAACTACAGACTGACAAACTAAACTACAATAAACTAACTGAGTACATAAAGCTGCACAGATGTGCTCTGTACAACCAAATGCACAAAAATGCTGTTGTACATTAAACCAAAAATACCTCTGGTCTTCCAGAGATGTAAAAAGTCCAGGCTACATATATTTAAAAACATCACTGGAATATTCTTCCACTAAAAGAGATGAAGGACAAATCCCAGCTGAGCTGCCCATCTGTCAGTGCTGGCACAGAAAGTGCTTTGAGGCCCAGAGTAACTCGACTTTAGGCTTTACACAGGGAAAAGCAGCGCAGATAATTTGTGAAACCTCAACAGAACACATACAACGCTTTTAACACAGCCTGTGGTGTCAGTTTTACCTGGTCAAAGATTATCTGTGTTATTTCACAGGTTCTTTCATCATGCCTATGCCATGACTGCCTGATCACTCCGTGTCAGAGGCACAGGAAGTGCTAATATGTTAACTACTGTATACATAAGATCGGTAATTGTCGGGTAGTTTGGAAGGTTTGGGGATCCGAAAGAATTCAGGAAGGTGATTAAACATAGTGTTTACTGTTGCCTGCCTTTCAATGTACCTCTTACCCAACTGGCGTCCCATCTCCTGCACCCTGGTACAGCTGTTCCTACTACTGGATATTTGGCAGGTGGCCAGAAAGGGACTGCACAGAAAATGAAAAGAGGTCCTCATTACCTCTGCAGCCTTTTAGAATTACCCACCTCTCCCCCACCAGAGTAATTGCAGGTACTAGATCTTGCCTCCCTATCAGCCAGCTCCCCAGTGCCCCCCGTATCACTTCTCCGGCCTTGGGGGCAGGGGGTAGGGGTGGCTGAGGGGAGCAGCTATAAATCTCCCTGCTGTTAAGAGATTACACTCCATTAGAGGAAGCCCCATCAGGTTAAACAAAGACCAGAGCAGACATCTGAAGGCAAAGGGAAAGAGCTGGTGTTGCGATACGGATTTACCGAGCTCCAGTGTCAGGTTGCCGCACTGCCTTAATATCCATTGTTGCTTTCAGTTAACTGCAGGCGCCCCCCCCATCACAACACTGACGGTGTGATGAAGAAAGCCAGGGAGCGTGGGAGGTCGATGCACACAAACCACAGCTCTGCTGAGAGCCCCCTGTAAATGAGTGTCATTAATGTTAACTCTTTAATGCACTGGGCTGACAATACAGTACAGCACCAAGGCCATGGCCAACAGCCCAGGAAGTAGTAGTAGAGAAACAGCTCACACCACTGTTTCATGCCAAAAACAGTCTGAGGGCATTAGAAAGCATTCTGATATTTTACGTATGTGGCAAGTTTTGTAGGATGTACTTGGATATGGCTCCTTTGGCATGCATTCATTTACCAAGGTTTTATTTTCATTATTGAAATTTTAGGATTTAAAGAATTTCCTCATCTTCATGAGTAAATAACTTCCTATATTGATAAACAATCTGAAATTACATATGTAGTATAAAACTTCACGTTAAATTATATTCATATTGTACTTCTTGTCATTTGTATTTGAAATTGTACATAACTCATCATAGAAAACCACTTATTTATTTACATGATGAAGTCACCATTAGAATGCACACTTTTTCATAACCTTTTGATTCGGATGGTCTCTGCCAAAGGTGCAGCCGACACTACTGCTTGCTTTGTACAACTTATAATTCTCTTTATTCTTTCCTACACGTCTTAACTCGGACTCCCACACACCCCTAAATACTCTGACAGGGCAGAGAAAAACCAGATCGGTTTCTGAGCACGGCTTAAACAAGTAACAGATTAATTGTGTAAGATGGCTGTCACTGACAAATGGGAAATGGTCATATCTTTCATCCTTTAAACGTATTGGCTGAAGTAGCTCTGTTCACAGGTTCACCACTCCAGGAACGAGTGTTTATTTCACGCTGGAATGTATGAGAGTCCCAGAGAGTCAGCTAAGAGGCGATGATACACTGCTACACTTTTTCCTTCATTAAGAATAAAAGCAAATGGAAATCAGACGGAAGAGGAACTGTTGCATTTACTCTTCCATTAGGCTTCAACACCAACACTTTGACCAATCCCATCGACATTCTGTAACACCAGCATCCTGATAACGGCTGCAGTGAATTTGAAAAGGCAACTCTGTCAATGGCAACTGTGTTTTTTAATCTGGGTAATCATTTCCATGGGTTTGGGTATCACCTCAGCCACATATTAAAAACTTCACTGGACAGCAGAGCAATAGAGCTGATTGTGTATTTTTATATAATTCTACAGCTGACAGTAACATACCTTCGAGTTGCAGTACATTATATTACTTAAGGTAAGGTTAGTAAAAGATAAAGAACACAGGGAGCATGCTTGTTCATGCACACACACACACACACACACACACACACACACACACACACACAAAACCACGTGAATCCAAAAAATAGTTTTCTCTTTCCAATGTCCATTAAACCGGCCTTAAAGGACAGGACTATAACTTAAAAAGGTCTATTTGTATCCATTTTAGAAGAAGTCATGTGTGCATGTGCTGCTCAGAGCTTCCCTCCACCTTTCCTCAGCTGCACTGAGCATCACCCCCCAAGTCAGTTTTCCTGGAACATCATTTATAAGCTTTTATGAGGAAGCGGGATTTTATTGCCCCTCTCCCCTGTTCCTTTGCTTCACTTGGCTCTCGTGGTCCACCCAGGCCAGTGACCAACCAGCTGGATCTGTTTAACAATCAACGTTATAAAGCTGTGGAAGAAATAGGCCTGTGCACTCTACTCAGTGAAAACCCACCCTTATGCCATTCTTTCTCCCCACTTTTTTACATAATAAGCAAAATACTTTTATGAAAAGATGAGACAGCCATTTAAAATTTTCATCGGTTCCTGTAAGGACAGTTGTTTCTAAGTAGGTGTCATTTTCAGCCCAGTGTGCTAAGAAGAAACTGCAAAGTACAAATGGGGGTTTGACGACAGACTGATGGGAACACCATGCTTGTCACAGCTCACATTGCGGCCATCTAAAATGTCCTCTGCACCTATCCTGCTGTTAGAAAACTCAAAAAACACTTTGCTTCCTCCTTGACTGCAGCTTACACAATACAACCCGCACTCCACAAAGCTGGAAACAGGCTAAGAGCAGGATCAGTCAGGTAGATTACAGACTGACACACCCCTGTGTACGGTTCATTAGCTGCCAGGCTTGCAGTATACAGCGACTCCAGGCATCTCACCTAAATGAGCCTGACAAACAAACTTCACAGGGGAACAAAACCAGTGGGCGTTCATGTCCGTGACCACTATTAACTGAAGAAATACATTCCAAAGGGTGACGTATTCCATGATGGGTTTCGATGATGCAAGTTTTGCTGCTGCTGCTACAGACACTTTGCCGAGGGTCTCCTGGGTGCCTCTCAAGACTGATTAATTTCCTCACAGATGGTGTCTGAAGGCAAATGAAAGCAGCGTCATGAACATTATTGGACCAAAAATTCAGCCATGAGGACAGGTGAAAGAGGCTTTGATTTGGAGAGGAGCCAGATGTATACCCTCACTTGTTATAACCATCATCACCAGTGCCGTTTTCATTAAATAGGTGGAAGAGTAATTAAACATGCAAACCTCAGTGCTGTCATGGTGAAAACAAAGACCCTGACCAAGAGGAAGATGACACCCATTCGCACTGTGCTTTTTCACTGACCTGAATGTAGCGACCATGCTGAAGAACTGAAACCGTGCACCTGCCTCCTTGCAAAAGGCGCTGTATAGAAATAAAAAGACATTGAAATCAGACTCAGAACTGCCAAAGGTGATCTACTTACAGGTATACAGAAAAGCAACCAGGTATATATTCCTAAAGATCCTCAACCACTTTTAAATTAACACTTTGGGATGCACCTTTCACACAATGTGTTAATAACAATGGCACATTTGAAAACTGAACTGGCTTTTGCTTGTTGGCAGACCCTGAAGGCCACGAAGGCTTGTCAAGGTGCGCCTGTGAAGCCCACGGGACTTGCTGTCAAAGGAGTCTGTGAATGAACAAGTGCTCCAAGACTGTGTGGAGGCAATGTGCTTCACAGGAGCAAAAAGGTGGGGAGGAGGGCTGGACTGTACACAGGATTAGCATGAGAAATTAATCCTTCAGTGAAAAGTGGAACATGCTTAGTAATCCGGAGGTTGGCTCTATGAGGGCCAAGAAGAAACAAAGAAGTGTCAGTCAACAGCATCTGGTGGCAAGAACTGCCTGTGATGCTGAAATAACCATCCAGAACCTGATGCTCTGACATGGGGGTTTGCTAAAGTCACTATACTGCTATTGCAACCTAGTGGCTCAGTTGGTATGGGGCATCCGGTTGGGATATGGAAGTCTCCTGGTTCACACCTCCCAACCCAGACACCCGGTGTGTCCCTGAGCAAAGCACTCCATACTAGCTCCCTGGGTGCTGAAAAATGGCTGCCCACTGCTCCTTCCAGCGGGATGGATTAAATGCAGAGAACAAATTCCTCATATGTGACACACGTACTTGGCTGTAGAACCTGATTCCCCTCCCTAGCATTTAAAGCTGCCAGTTTACAAACATATTTTGCACAATCACACCCCATAGCGTTTTAAGTCAGTGAAGTATTAAGAAACTTTAAAATGGGGAGGAGACAAAAACTCAAAATGTCAAATTAGTCTGTCTCCAATGTAATGTAATGCACAGGGTAATCACTGTTTGCACCTTGTGGTTATTCTAAAAATAGTCTGGAAGGCCGAACCAGTGTACACAAAGCTGTTAAAAGTGAAACGTTTGATCTTTCATTTAAAAATATTTATTTCAATCATTGGTATTTGGTAATTTAGCTTCTTAATTGTTTTATATTTAACTCGGACAGCTGGAAAATTTTTACAATACCCCTTCTTGAGGACATGAACCTGAAAAGAACCTGAACAGGTCCAGAAACCAGAGCAACAGTTCAGCCCAACAGTCACTCATAATATCAATGCACCATGTACCATGCACATCCTTGTGAACTGAAAACTTCAGAGCAGTGCAGTCTTTCACATAACATTTTCCCAGACTACTCTGCAAAGCAAATAAAAGTCTTGCAGTGGCATGTTTCAGCGGTCTCTGTCTGCCATCTGGAACGGCCAGATTATACCTTAATATCTGCAGTTAACTAAGAAAGGTGACACTTCAATCAAGCCACTTAAGGGCGAGAAACACTTTCGGGGAGTGAAATTACATCTTACAACCCACTGTTTAGACAGGTGGATAGTAATAGTTATTTTTTACATTTTAGTTTTTAAGATGTTAAAACCAATCTTTTTTTTAAGTCCCTTGTTTCTGAGAAACTGATACAGGTTACTTAAAGAGATGGTATCATAACATCAAGAGGCACAAAAGGAAAGGAAAAAAATGAAGCCATCAGCCATTTGTTGGTTTAAAAAAAGAAATAATTTTGTGGCATCAATAGTCAGCAAGACAAGAAATGCTCTAGGTTCAGTTAACATTAACATGTAATGACAAAAAAGGAAGAAAAAATGCCTCCAGGTGCAATCTTGAAATGAGGCCTTCTTCTGCTACAGTGAAGCAAAACGCCTTGTCTCGTTTTTCGTGACTCCAAGATGTGAAGGGGACAAACGAGGAGAAATAAGACCACTCAGGGCACTTTGTGGGAGAAAGGACAGAAGGGCTCTAATGGTATCATGTGAGAAAGATGTGGAGCAGGCTGACAGGCCAGGCTGGGCTGACACCAGACACTGCTGGGACACCAGGACACCAGCCACCCCAGGAGTTCCAATTCCACGGGCCTTCCTCCATAGAGTGACGTGCCCATGGCCCCCTGCCTGTGTCACTGGCACCTCTTGGATCCAGTGTTTATTCTAGGTCGCCTTGCCTGTCATTTATCACACGTCTTTTCCAAAGCCAAAAGCCATGATGTCATAACCCCCCTCCCTGCCCCCACTTTTCAGTCTAATCTCCTCAATGACAGCCTGGACTGAGATACTGCGACTGGTGCCAGACCTGGGTCGCCCCTTACAAAAGCGCGGCCTTCAACCAGAACCAGGCCTGGGTTTTCTGCCATGCAAGGTAGAGGCTGAAGTTGACAGAACAGGAACTGTTCGAGCAATCATGACACGTACTGTCATATCCAGGAGATTAAGGTACGTCCTACAGTTTCTCTTAGCATTTTACATGTGGCTGGGACCATTTTATTTTGTAAACAATATTTTGTGGACACAGTCTCCACCCAGTTTCATTAAAATTAAGACCCGCTAATTCACCTGTGATGTGCAGTTTTGATTATACTGGCAACATTCAAAAGAAAAATCAGATTAAATTAGAGCTACTTCATTTACATACCTTTGTAGATACTATGCGTAACACAAACAATGTAATTTTCCAGCCCTGATGTGATGTGGGAAAAAATCTGAAAGCCAAATATTTTTAAACTGAAGTTACCACAGTTCACTTATACAGGCTGAAATTTACTGTGATTTAACAATCTGGCCCCGATCCTCAAAGAAAATACAGTAATTACGTCCATCCAATCATCAAAAGCGTGGCTGGAGGCCACATGAATACAATGAACACCTTAAAATGAGGAAAGGGGAACTGCCTGCAACCATTACCTCATCAGAAAGAGCTATGGAAGCTGAAAACACCACCAAGCGCTTACAAAAACACACATGCACACATCACTTCAGCCTATTCACGTAATGACAGAGAATAGCAGACAAACCATGTGACACATGCAAGGCTAATAATTGCTGGCCTCAGGCAACATATAGGCCAACACCATCAAGTGAACAAAAAGAGACTTTAGCTGTGATTTTCTTAAGGAATCGCCATTTTTCCTAAATACCACAGCTGTTCAAGTGTGTTCTTCTTTGACTGTGAAGATTTCCATGTATGCCAACTCCTCTACTATCTCAATTAGCCATACCTCTTGCTGGCATTGTCCACACATGTCCTTACTCTTGATAATAATACTCTTAAACACTGACGGAGAGAAAAACTAAATCAATTTACTTAAATTGGGAAGAAAAACTTTGCAGCTGTTTGAAGACAGAGCTCTACATGAAGTCCGCTCCAAAGCCTTCTGCCACATGCAGCACACGCCAGGGTCCAGAGGGCGACCTGATCTTCCCACTGTCCCAGCCAGTGTTCCTGCAAGCCTGCCAGGTGCTAAGCCACTTGAGAGGGCTAAGTGGTTCCTGAGCGTGGGCTGCCAACCCACGCAGCTGCTTCAAAGGCACACAGGGAGTACTGAGCCACGGCCAGCCCCTTTATTAAGAAGCTGTAATGGACAGCCTCTTTTCCCAGCAACATCTGCTCATTCATATCACCAAGGCGGCAACCCTATAAAACAGATTAATTCAAAATGTTAAAATTCACAAATATTTATAATGCCACCAAAGATATTCAGGAAAAAGACGGCAATGAAGACGTAAACGTAATTGGTCAAAGAGTTGAATGTCTGTCTCCTGCACCAATAATGCCTCATATTAAGTCTGCCAATTTAGTGAAGAGGTCTGAGAAAACAGTACCTGTATTTCACTATGTGATTTATACTTGAAAGAGCATATGCCATGAAGGCTAACAGTTGTCATCTCTAAGATGATGATTAAGTAAGGCAGTGAAAGCTGCACAGGTCACTATTTTTCCTCTCTTTCTCTCTTAGGAATTTAACAAAGCGTTTTCCCATTTCTCCCCTAATAATTAGTTTCACAATGTTCATCTCAGTCCTAGTACTTAAGATCGATGCCCTCTGGTTATAGAATTAATCACTCCACGCCGATCCCGGCTTCCCTGCAGAGCACGCCAACCCGAATGCCAATCTTAAATGCCATTATGTTTGGCCTCGAGTGACATGCCCGTGCAGCATCCTCACAAGAGAAACGCCGCCACCTTTCAACAGGCAGCGAGCGCAGCGGGCTTCACTGACACGCCCAACCAGAACCACACGTCTGCTTTGCGTAAAGCAAAAGGGAATTGGCTGGGGCCTCACCTCGCCACTCGGGTCACCTGGACCCTTTGGGGAGTGCAGGAGCACCAGAATGCGAGACAGCTCTGGCATTTTGTCACGTTTGCCCTGCAGATGGCGTGTCCGGCTGACAAGACGCAGTTGTAGACGCGAAGGATGAGACGAAAAAGAACCTAAAATGAGGTAAAGACAGAGTTTCACAATGAGAGAGACACGCAGGAAAAAAGCGAAACCCTGCCGCACCATCAGAGTGTGGTGTCTGGGGAAAAGGAAACGTGAGGAAGCCAAGCGTAACCCTGGATTTAAGTGCATTAGCTGAGAGTGCGGGGTCTGCTGACAAATGGTGAATTGACACGCCTCTCTGCCTCCCCATCCACAGCTGTGTGGGAGACAAAGGGACCATGAGCGCTGCCTTTGCAGCCATCACTGTGTGACCTTACAGCGTAGCACTATTATACAGATGGGAGCAGCGCTATGGAATGAAAACAGTACTATAATATATCCCACACTCCTCCTCCCAACTAAAACTGAAGTCATCTTTCAACAGAATTTCCTTTTTTACAGGATCCATACTGAGTGTGATACCACCCAGAGCTACATTATTAAAAATATTAATAAATAACTATTACAAATAATAATTTTAATTTATTATGTGTATATAATACAATTATATACACCATAAATCCAGCTAATTTCATATTACTCACTTAAATATTTACATTTATTAAACACAAATTTTAAACTGAACCATTAAAACTTGCATTTATTATGGTTTAATATACATTAATATTACACAATTAACAAAACATAAAATTAAACACTAACATTAAAGGCAAATAACACGTTTAACACTCTGTTTATAAGCCATGCAAAACGCATCACATCACAAAGAAAAAAAAAAAAACAAATCCAGCAGCTAAGAACATTTTTCAAATGTGGATTAATCCACTGTGACTAAAACAGCATTAACTCTTCGGTATTACCACTCACTGCCTGTGCTTCCCTCATATCCTCAATCAGGGCTTAACAAAATTATTCGGGTTTCATTTCAAATGGCAACAGTAGGAAGACAGCAAGATGACCATCAGCCTGCACTCTTGTGTGGCAGCATAGCCTGTAGCCATCACTGGAATGCTTCAGCAGAATTTACAGACTCCGTGTAACATCCAGCAAGTCGCCTCACCTGCCTGGGTCCAGGTAAAGGGTGTCTGGTGCATGCCAAGGCTGAAGGCTGTGACAGCTGCTCACAGAGGGGCCTGTTAAGTGGATTATACCCAGTATATCCTGTTAACAGGTGTGGCTGCTCTGTTTAGGGACTGTTTTTCCTGGGTTGGTTGTCCAAGCCATTCTGGCCAATGTTTAGTATATTCAGTGCCCTCCTGTATAACTGTGCTTGGTGTGGTGGATAAAATACTTTCACACTCTGCTTGTACTCTGTCTGCTCTCCAAACAAACCAAAGGAGCTTCCAAAGTGCAGCTGAGCTGGGTCATGCTGTACCACCAAGGCTCTGAACACTATATTTCATTAAAACTTGCAGTAGGCCTGGTCTTATGGTCATTCTGTGCTGCACAGAACTCGAACAGATCAAGAACAGGCCGGGAACGGGCAGCTGTGGGAAGGACCTCTGTCTGCAAAACAGAAAGTGCTGGCGTTGTGCCCTTCCACCTGAAGAACATTTCACATTAAGGTTGGTACTGACCCCAAAGGTGCGACTGACATCACTTGTGCTCACAGCTGTAGCAAATGCAGTTCAAAACATCAATTAAAGTAAAAGCCCAGCTGAGTCTGTCATGCTTCCAAATGTGACCACAGTGGATGCTATCGTCTGCCAAGATTTAGATTAGCAAGCACCCAGGATGAAGATGTCCCATCTACAGAGTGCCACAACAACAGAGCACATGCACAGTCCCCTGGTTCAGTCGCTGAGTGGGATCCTGTGGATCGCTGCCAAAAGCAAAAGCTCTTGTGCCTGTACAGAAAAGCATGTCCCTTGGGAAATACTCCCATCCTGAAGCCCAGTGCCCAAGCAGCTCTCTCATTACTACACATCCACCATTGTTTCGTGGTTTCCTGCTTCTGTCATATGCTGAGCGGACATTTGTAAATTATACTAAACTCAGGTAATCTTTTATTTTCCAAACAGTGATGGGTGATATCTTTTTTCTCTTACCTGTGGCAAAGGTGAAGTAAGCACAGCTAACGGGGGCAAGAAGATCCCCGCAGTAAAGACAGGGATTAGAAGATCACCATTATAGTTAGACTTTGATGCCTTTGTGCAGTTTGACAAGCAGGGCGACAGCGTTATTGGAGTTGTGGTATCAGTGTCAATGCCTCTAGGACTTTCCTCCCATCGTTAACTTACTGACTCTCCGCCTGCTGGCATCTCTAAAGGAAATCAAAAAAAGGCAGACCAGAACTTTAAATCAAATGAGGCACCTCCAGGACCATTTCTCCATGGTCTGAATATTAACTTTAACCTTATACATAAATGGCACGTTTACTAAAAGTGCTCTCAGGCACAGAAAAGTGAGTCTAACAGCAAAGTAGCAATACAGAGACAGAGATGTAGACCAGGGCAAGTGGCTCAAGGTGGGCAGCAGCGTAGAATAATAAGCAGCTGGAGATAAGAGGCGAAAAGGATGGAGCAAGGTGAGTGGGGGATTAAGGAATTAGTCAGGGTATTAATGATGAGTGGCAATCAGAGCACTTTCTTCAGGGTATCAAATATTCAGTGCAGCAGAACACTTACACCTGAAAATCAATGGGGGAGACGCACAGACAGCAGCAGCCCTCAGAGCTCTGAGGATATGCCAAGAAAAGAATCGCACTGCTGGTAGCCTCATAGTGACAAACAACAGGTAGGGATATGAACAGGTGAAAAAAAGGGGGGGGGGGGGGATTCAAAACTGATTTTAAAATTTACAGCTATGTAAGTAATCCACAGTATTTCAGTTCATTGTGTCTACCACTTCGAATATAGTCTGTGTAAGAATGCGAACAAAGCCAAGTTAGGCTTTATATTTCAAAATTTTAACGAAATAAATTACTTTGCTTAATTACCATTGATGGACAGAGTAAAATTTTCCCCTTTATTAACAATGATTTAAACGTGTAAAATTCAGATTAATTTAGGTAAAACAAATGATTTATCATATTCAGATTACATAAAATCCTCTGCTGCCACCTTGTGGTCATATAATTCAGCGGCCCCAGACGGGGGAATTACGAAAATGATTACCCATTGCCTGATGATGACAAGGAGGGCCCTCCAACGGCCTTAGCGTGTGTCCTACCAAATATGGATTTACTGGATTTATTTAGTTATAAATTTACAGATTTCCTCATTTATTAATTTACGGATTTATTCTTCGTATCTTAATGACGTGGGAAGCCTTATAACCTTCTTCTAACGAACGATTGGTCAACAATGTACAGCAAGTCAACACCGGAAGAAACCGTTTGGTGTTTGTATGTGGAAAGTTGTTTCAAACGAATTTCTTCCATTTACCGTAATAGTCTATGTAAACGGAAACGTTTATTATTATTATTATTATTATTATTTGTAACAACAACAATAAATAATAATAATAATAATAATAATAACCAAATATTTATTTTAAATTCAGCCTTGTCTTCCACACTACTGAATAACATGCAGTCAGGAAATAATTCCAATATATGTGTTATCCATGTTAAAAATCATATTTTTTTTTTCACTGTATAAACTGTGATTACGAAAATGTATCTTTTTTTCTCAATTTCGTCTACAATAAAATTAAAACATTAACGCCAGAAAGTTATGAATCTTTTTTGTATTTAATTTCTAAATCTATTTTCAAGGCAGTCATAGGCCTTTTTACAAGGTAAACATTTTACAACAAAATCACAATGCGAGACTTAAATCTATTTGAAATCCAGACGTTTACCATGACCTAAAATATTTAAAACGTTTATCTTTACATACAAACCTCACTGCATTATTTTAACATTAAGTATAAATATTATGTTTATGATATATGCATGGTCACATAGTCACTGTTACATCACAATTAAAAATTGATATAATTTAAGGTATACTCTCCATGGCAAAATTGTTCCTGAAGACGACCCAGTAACATATTCTAATATTTTATTATAAATTGTTGGTATTTTGAAAGTGACTATCTTCCCTATTGGTCTCTCTTTGTATACAGGTGTAAATGCTGCCAGGGCGTTTCTCATAAATTTCTATCTCAAGGTGACATGGCAAGGAGGTGTTTCTTGCCATATGCAGGAAGGGGACTCAGGAAGACCGAAGGAAAAAAATGTCTTTGTGAATGTCAAGAGAAAACAATGCGCCAGACGGACAAATACAATTAATCCAACGTACATAAAATGCTGATTGTTTATTGACCTATGAAGAGCTGCTGGATCATTTTAATCGTACCATTTCACCAAGAGAATTTTCAGCTGCTGTTAGTGCCATTCCCTCTGGTGCCCATATGCTGTTTAAAACACATCCCAGACCATTTCAGGTCAGGCTGCCGACATTTAATTTGAATGAATCATCAACTGGAAAGACCTGCTTTTCTCCAACCCTTCGAAACAATACAGCTATCAATTTCTAAAAGACATTGTGACTAACATATCCCATGTTGTCTCCTAGTGGAGTTCTTGTCTGAGTGGTTTCCATTTAAGTCGCCCAATTAGTAGGGCAGAGTAGCCAACAGTTGAATCAAGGACTGCACATAGTAACATAAAATTAGCCAATCAGCGCCTTCACATCTGACGCCTAATGGGCGATTTTAATTTACCGCCCCAGTAAATCTGTCAGTAGTGGTACATGCTGCTTTTGGCGGCAGTGAACGGGGGTACTCAAGAGGATGCTAGTTTTCTCCTAATTGAGTGACATATTTTCTCCGAAATCCATTTGAGAGAATGCTTCAGCCGTATAACATTATCGAACAGGCTATCCAAAACGGTAAAATGTACATACAGGCTTGTTCAGTAATTGGTACAA